>APFE030050211.1:7611-23976 GCA_000404065.3 Pinus taeda
TTGACTTAGAAATCGTCATTACCTTGGAGTCTGCATGCATCAATGGCAGGTTTCTTGCCTTCGACGTCAGTTTTCATCATTGACTTGCGATCGAAGGATTCCATGAAATGTTCGACATCGACTCATTCATTCACATCTCATGGATTGTGCTGGGTACTTTGAGAACCATTGACATTACTGGTGGTCTCTCCCACACTTGTTAACGTTTTACATCATTGACTGGTAATCAAGTGGTTTCACCATGTTCGACATCAACTCATTTATTCACATGGCTAGAATCGTACCAATTCGGGAAGTAGAGATGAAGACCCTGGATCTAGTTTCCACCGTCCAGGCTGCGAAGAGTTTTGTATTCGTTATATTGTAGACCAATCATAAACATATGGCTGCGCCCATACTGTGTCTACACGAGTCTATGATTATGATGTATTATGAAATCATTCTTGTACCAGAATAGTTAGTCCAATAGTTAAAGTTTTGATCTGAGTATGGGAATGCCTACCCCAGTGATGATGTAATCTTATACATGTATTTTGTGTTGAAAATTACAGGTTCTGACCGGGCTCTCCACAAGATGATCCTCGAAATGATAAAGTACTTCACCCTTCCTATATGATTTAACACCCTTATCTATTACAGGCTTCGTACTTTAAGCAGCAATCTGTTAAACTGAAATTTGTCACCATGACTATCTGCAGTTAATATGGCTCCATCAATAGTCATATTATCCTCCTTGTCAAGCCTTATACCTCTGCTCTCCATGTCAAACTTCAAAAATGAGAGAAAGTCATTAAAAATCCTGTTTATCTCTGGGTACGCAGGTTCTCTCTACCTTGCCTGCGTGTACGCATCCCAAACACTGTACCTGCGTACTTGTACGCTCTGTAAGCTAAAGGTTGGGTGCGTACCCCTGTAAAGGTCAAAAGTCGCGAGTTTCATCTTTAAAAAGTTACTTGTGGTCACTTCTAGAGCCTTCTAGAAGAGTTTTTGACGTGTATTGAGCGCCTCCAGATGGTTCATGCATCCCTATGATAGAGGAGCTTATCCCATCAAGAGAGGAGCTACCCCATCCAAAAGAGGGAGTATCCCATTGATGTTCGAACTGAATAACCTCCTCTAGAATACTATAAATATAGGCATTGGGCCAAAGGAGGGGAGGTTGAAAGCTGAACATTCTAAAGGGTAAATGCTGCTGGAATTAGGACTTCCATTGTTGACTTGTGGGGAGAGATCACTATCCTTCCTTGTTGCCATATTGGGAGTGGGTGAGCTTGTCAAAGTAGAGGAAATCTCTTGTTGGACCCTGGGAGGAGCTTGCAAAACACCAAGGCTCAGGTTGTAATGGTTCCTTTTTTGTTTCCTTAATACAAATAAGTCCATTCTTCTCAATGATTTGTTGTTAATGAATTATTTCATGTACTCCTTGGTCTATGTGATAAATATGCTTTGTTTTATGATGAATATTCAGGTTTATGTAATCGTTTGCTTTGTTAGTGTATGTAGGTCTTAAAGTGAAGGAGGAGCTCATCTGGATCAGCAAGGCTGGACTGCTACAACAAGCGTTGGACCTAAGGTAAGATCGAAAAACACTTGATCTCTCGTAGAATAACGTGTGTTTAGAGAAGGATTGCTCTTGTTTGGTTTGTTTGTCACTAGAGAGTCTTAGATTCCTAGGGAGGCTAGGTTTGTCCGCAAAAATAACTCTTTCCGCATGACAAGCCTCGATCTCCAAAGTTGCTATCCTCAAAAGTGGATCTACTTGAGCTTGCAACTTTGTTCTGCCTCTGTGTTGTCAACAACCTTCCTCTTACATTTGTTGCATGTAGGTAGGATGCCTTCAACAGCTGTTGATGGTGCTGCTTGATGTGATGCTATTACCATATTATCTTGATGTCCTTGTCTATGAACAAATTGATGTCTTCCTAGGTTGGAAAGTTCATAGACACTTGATCAATTGCATCCCCAAGTGTGCTCTTAACGATGTCTTCGACTCTACTCTCTTGGAAATCATTGTACCTATGATATTATGAGGAAAATGAACACCTATGATACTTGGAAACATAGCAACACTCATGGCAAGCAATCTGATAGTCGAAAGCCAAAACAAACTTGAGAACTGACTTGCAACATACCTGTGTGACTGATCATGAAGGTTGTGCAATTTCTGCTGGGAGGTCGAGAGATTGGCTACCAAAAGTATGCAAGGCACAGTCCAGGCTATCAAGAGCCTGATTGACTGTTTGAACTACACAATGCAGAGTCTGGCTTGACACGCTGAGGACTAAAACTAGACAATGCACAATTTCAGTCAGTAGTGACATGCAACAAACGAACTGCTTTGTGCAGTTTCTGGGGCGAGTACGACACTGCCTCCAATAATTGTATAATGAATTCCTAGAGGTCAGTCCTAGGCTACCCTTGTGTAGTTTTTGGAGGGAAGGCAGAGCCTTCGCTTCAAGAAATGCATAGTGCTAGCAGGGTAATGCTCAGTTTGGGCCAAGGCAACACAGACGAGCCGACAGGTGACTAAAAACATGAGAAATCTGAATGCATGACGAGATGAGTGGAAACAAGAGTGAATAATCATACATACAAACATCAAGTGCAGGATTCTGAAAATGGGAAAGCATGCATGTGTGTGAAGCGAGTTTCCGCAACAAGAACCGGCCGTGCAAAAACACTGTCATGTATGCGACAGTAGTGGGATGCGAACAAAAATTGAAATGGTGCTTCTACAAGCTAACATACATTAAAATGAAAACAAGTGCTCACTGAAATGAAGCAGACAACACTCACATGGACCGAAATAAAAAAAAAAGGACAGAAACGCAATGCAAGACTTGAAAATCGGGCTTACCCCCAAAACAACTGATTTGAATGTGTTGATGACTCCTAGATCAATGTGGGATGTTAGATCTACAAGTTTGATGTGAGGAATGAGCTCTGTTGCATCTAGTTGATGAGTTTCAATAAAATCGAGGTTGTGACGCGCATGACACAAATCTAGCAAAAGTGACACTTGGCAGGAGGTTTCTAAAATGATCCTTACATGTAACCTCTAGATGCTAAAAATAGATCCCTAAATCAATGGATGCCTTTTCATGCGAACTTGGGAGAAGCAGTCCATGCATGCAAACCTATCTTTCTCTATCCTAGAAGTAATCGATCAACCTAAAGGGACATGCAATAGCCTGCTTGACTAATGGGAAAATTTGTGCATTTCTAGAAGGGAGTGGGGTTGGATGCTAAGAGGGATTGCACAATTTTTGGGCTTAGTAGCTGACTACTACTTAGAATTATGCGATTTCTAGGATGAAAAATCTTGCTAGGATAGATTGCGCAGTTTTTCCAATGATGCTTGACAGGCCGAATTACGCAATTTTGGAGCCCAGTATGCTGCCTATTAGGATTTTGCAATTTCTTGAGGGAAGGTTGGTTCCCCTCCAGAATTGTGCAATTTATTGAGGGAGATTCTCAGCCTGCAGATGGACCAAATCTAGAGAAGCAACCTGTAAGGGGGATGCAACAAGCTATTATGCACAGGTTGGCAATTCACTAGAAAACCACTGAAGCTCATGTACTTGACAGTGCAAGATATGTTGCTGAGGATGGTTGGTAGGGAGGCTCCAAAACAAAGCCCAAGGCAAAATTTTAGAGGGTGGTTGTATCCACTGCAAAACTTGGTGACACACTGGTAGAACTCCATCTCTCTGAATGGACCTTGTTCATGAAAAGCAAGTCTAACACCTCCGGAAGTATTGTTCAGTTTTTTGTTCATCTTGGTTTCCACACTTGCTTAATTATAAGATGTAGCATTTGCCAAACTGTTGCTTATTTGACACGCATTCCAAGCCAAGCCAACACAGTTGTTTCGATTGGGGATGAGGGGTATATTTGTGGACAAGTAGTATAGTCATCATAGTTTTAGTTTCATCTATGGTGTTTCTCCTCTTCCAACAGGCCTGGACAATACCCTGGTGGAGTCACGCAACAACACAAGCATCCCTTGGCTAACAGCGAGCCTGGTCGGTACCCCAATGGAATTACTTGCATCCCCTATCTCTGCAGAAAGCCTTCTTTTTTTTCCTCGTCCATTTTTCATTTTTTTCGAAATTTTTGACTTTTTCTTTTTTTCATTTTTCATTTTCATAACCGTGCATAACACTTATTCATTTCAGAGGAAAAAGTGGGATCCCGACTTATTGAGAGTGGAAGAGGTTGTTCCTTCAGGGAAGTAGTTTATCTATACCTCTGACGCCCCTGTTAAGGTTTTCCCCCTCACCTTATTGTACTTGATTGAGCTGACAAGGATTAACCTAAAACAACCAACTAGAGTAGGTGATACTAGTTCATGCACAAGCGTTGTGTTTTCACCAAGGTTCACTTCAAAATATATGTATTTTCTATTGATGTATCATGGACTGAAGACATCAATTTCTTACATAAGGGAGTAGACAACATATACCAAAATGTTGATAGTTGTACAAGTCCTCTTGTACTTTACCCAACTTGTTTAACAAGTTGCACATGGTCAATGTGAAACTAGACTATGGATAATAACAAGAAAACAAACCAAAAAGAAAAGCAAGAAGTAGAAGCAAATGTCTATGCAAAGCGAGTAAGTGAACAAACAAGCAAGCAAGTAAACACACAAAGAAAGAAGAAAACATGCATGTAAGAAAACAACTAAAAAAGACACTACTCCTACTCCTAAGCTAACATTGCATGGGCCTAATCATGTGAAGTGATATTTCCAATGCATCCACCCACGCATTGGCCAATCAATGTTTGTGAAGGCATGGTTCGCGAACAAGACAACTATGTGAACCGGCAAACAAGAAAGATATAACAGTGAAGACAAACACATTTCGAGTTTACAAGCGTCTATAGAACAAAAATGAGTGGAAGCGCATGACATGCACTCCATGGACTTGCCATGGTGCTGTCCTACACTGCATGCAAATGTCAAGTGTATGAATTCTCTTGACTATGACATGCAAGCAAGCATGAGAAATATATACCACTTACATTGTTCACGTGCACTTGTTGTGTAAGATTCCTCCAATTCATGAGCGATGGGATTCTGTAGTTCGAGTGGAGGAAGTAAAATATGAGTGTTTGGTTGATCTTCAGTGCAAAGCAGAGAGTGATGAGGATCCTTACATGTTTCAACAATTTCCTGATTGGAAGATAAACCAACCTCAGGGTAGTGAGGGCCTGACATAACAATCAGCTCGGGCTTAAGTCTCTTGGTAGTCTGGGGGGTTTCGACTTTGTCGACAGATAGATCATTATAGACTACTGTCTTAGACAGATTAACAATGATTGAATCAACATCATGATCAGATGAATAAGTAGAGAGATAAATAATGTTTTTTCTTCCTAAAAATTAGAGAACTCGAGCCCTATAGTACTTTTCCATTTTTTATAATTGTTCAAAACCTTTGAAAACTTTCCAATAATATATGTTCATGGCTTATTCAAATATATTTCCAATAATATATGTTCACGGGGTATTCAAATATCCATGTCTAGCCTTTTTAAATCGACACTTTCATAAAAAAATATCTTCTGTAACCAATAGCCGCCACAAAAAAAATTACCTTACCGAAAAAATAAACTCCAAAAAATTCAATAATAATGGGTTAATTAGGGTGGCTATAGAGAACCACTGAAATTTTTGAGATTCTAACTAGGGTGAAATCACTCAAAACTAGTTTCTCTTGAAACCCTAGAGAATGATCTTTCCTTGAAGTTGATGTATAAAAAACGCTCAAGGTGGTAGGATGCACAACTCTAATACCATTGTAAGATGTCAAACATAAAAACTTGTAATAGATCTAGCACACTATAGTGTTCAAATTAAAAATACTTGCTATCAAAACACTGAATAGAAGGTGATTTGAAAATGCAACCTCTTATTTATATTAATAGTTGAAAACAAAGATACATGCCCATACAAATAAGAGTGGAGCCCCTACAAATGGTATACATCTCAACTCATTAAAACACTAATATAAGACACATAAGCACCTTTGTGAATCCTCACTGGATGCACCATACAAGTTCACTATGGGGTTTTCATCCCAGGATCAAACTGTAACTGGCCACGCCATGTTCTCGACAAACACAATAACATAGAAAATCAGGATGATCTAAAGACATAATTCCTATCCCCTTTTATAGGCTTGATGGACTCTATAGAAATCTTATTTTATTATTTTCCATTAAAGAATGAAGACAAATACCATGGGAAAATACCATGGTAAATACCATCAGTAGATTCCATCCATTTTGACCATATCATGTAAAGGGAATATTACACATTTGGGATTTCACTAGATTGTTTCTATCAGACACATCAATTACCTCACCGCCTTAGCTCCACCTCAACATTTGCACTGTTCCACAATATCAATCTTTATGGCCTCAACATTTTAAGATCCTAAAAGCCAGGATTCATGGAAACATTGAAGGGAAAACTGAATAAATTAATTTATGTAACCTACTTCATAATTTTGTATATATATGGATGGTCAAACATAGTAATATATACAAAAGTTTGTATTGAGATTTGTTTGTTTAATTTAACATTCGTAGTTATGTTTTGCTATTCTCACTAACTATGAAAGTGGTATTGAAGATAGTCGTAGGCCTATTCCCTCTAGGGAAAGCCTACAGACGATTTACATAGGCTACAACTATGAATTTTTAGAGACCACAACTCTCCTTTGGCTATGTGAACCTCCTTAAATATTGTAACTCAACCATAGCTCTGATATCGCTTGTTGGTTAGAGGTAGAGATAAACATAAATAGGTAGTATGATGGTACACATAAAAATATTATATTCATTATTCTTTCTCATAGCTAATTTATTCATGAAAACTCACACTTGACTTCTAATACTGGGCTCGACTTAACTCAACTCATCTCTTCATGTATTGCATGCATATTGGGGATAATTATTATTTCTAACACTCCCACTAAATTATGACCATACAACTCAACTTTAACTTAATCATGACTCAACATAACTTAAACATGTCCACTGGTCTAATTCTCAGTTAGGCTACTATAACAAATTGACTGAAAAATAATTTACAATGCTTAATTTTATTTTTTGTTTCTTCCAAATTCTATATCCTTTAAACTACGTCATTCTCAGCTTCATTGTCTTGCTACAAGCTCCATATTTCTTCACTTGTTGTAGCTAATTTTTTTTTTGACTTCTCTTGTATTTGTTTTGAACCTGGATTCTACAGCTTCCCCATTAGAAAGTCGTTCATACATGGAATGCCCCATCTCTTCATCTTCAAACTATGAACTTCGCTATACTTCTTGCACTTCATATTCTTGATCTTCTTTCTGCCATATTTCTAGATAACATAATTTTATTTCATCTTGACACCATTGTTGAAAACTTGTTTTGGTTCTTTATTCTTGATCTCCATAAACTTCCATCTTGTTTACCTGTGCACTCAAATTCAATGGTTAAAACATATTCATTATGATCTATAGTAAGAGATTTATCTACTCCTCATTTCTTCACTAACTTTATCTTCTCTTCCTCTATTTTATCTCCCTCTTCAACTACATTGAGCCTATCCTTCACTATTATGCAATTACTTGATATTTTCATAAAAAAAGTGAATCACTTTATACTTTTCTTGATGGTCAACTGATGCTAGATCATGCATTTCTTCATGAGAAAATCCAACTTTTGCTTCATAACTTTTTACTACAGTAGTAGCTTCAACTTCAATTCTTCATCAAACATTGTAATTTCCATTATTCCATGATCAATTCCTATTTAGAAAAAGAGACAGAAAATGTCATGAGCATAATTTCATTCATTCTATGGTGGAATACTTGAGCATGCATGTGATCATTAACAATTTTAACTTCACCAAATTCATAAACTGCTATTGAATTCTCAAGAGAAGCACTATCAACTCTACAGACCATTAATTCATATGACAAACTCTCCTTTCCATTCTCAAACATAAATGTCTCAACCTTAGATTGAAAGAGGTCATCATTAAATGCAATTTTACCACCATCAATAGGTTTTATTATTGCATTCACCAACTCACAACTGACTTTTCAGTCATCATCCACATGTGTCCTGTCATAGTGGTATTCATGATCATCTTCACCATCCACATTATAGTGGAGTTTTCAAGCATCTATATTCTTTTGTTGTGATTCACACACAGAGGCTTCAACTTGACTCTCTGCAATATATGCTACATATTCTTCATCCATATGCAAAGATTCTCTAAGCGTTGTTGTCTTCCAAGAGTCTTGTGCATTTACTCTCAGATATCTGGTTGACATCTCTGTTAATTCTTCAACGGCCTATGAGACAATGTGCTACTACATGTCACTTTCCTGTTACCAAATTATGCTTCTAGGATCTTCCATGCTTTTTCGAAAGATGTAGATTTTATTACCTTGCACAAAGACTTCTCATCCAATGCTTATTTTATAAGATCCAATACTAAAGAATCATATATTTCATCATATGCGTTATTAGGTCGATACTCAATTAAATATTTACATCAAAGAATAAATTTCTGAGTAAATTTTGATAATGTTACGAAATCCAACCCAATGCATACATTTTTAACTTGTTCTGCTTCATCTTCTTGTCTTTTAGATTCCTTGGTTGTTGCAAGAACCTCTGCAAGCTCTTTAAAATACTCTAGCTCCTCCTTTTGATTTCTTTTCTGCTACTCCAATCTTACTTTGTGACCCATCACTACCATCTTTCCTTATTGCATAAGGCTTCTATCCATATAACACCCCAAAAAAAAATTGTTTTCAATATGCACGCTCATAAGACACAATCTTCACCAAATTCATGTATCCTCATCACATTGAGATAATTTTTGGAACTGAAAACATCATCATACTTAACAAAATAAAAAATTTACAACCAATTTTTAAACACCATAAACTCTCTTTCAAATAAAATCCTTATCTCCAATCTAACTTTTGTTTTTAATATCTCTTAACATTTTTAAGAACTAAAACCAAAAAACCTTTATAAAATCCGCATAAACCTTTATAAGACTCCCTTTTAATAATCACTTAATTGTTTTTTCATACAATGAAAAAATGTCTTCATTAAACCCTTTATAAACCTTCGTAAGGCTTCATAAACTTTTATAATTTTGATAAACCATTATAAGAACTTTATGTTCATTCCCCTTTTAATAATAACTTCTAATAACCACTTTGAAAAAAAATAAAAGTGTAAAATATTTTAGAATGGGTTTTTCTTAACCCTTAAAGCCTCAAACCTTCTTTAGTGTAAACAACTATGGCCTTTGACTAATCCACATTCCTTCTCATTGAGTTTTCCTATGTCTCCTTTTTATTAAATAAATACCTTTACTAACGCACCTCTGGAAATGAATTGATCACTTCAGTGCATCGTAAGGTATGTTCGAGAGCTGTAACGCACGTTTCTTGTGACTCTCCTACATTCTAACACAGATCTATTAACTTTTGGGGTTATGTTACTACTCTTTCCCTCAATTTTTCTTTTTTTTCTTTCTTAACGCATGCTGCAAATACAAATTCTTGAAGACCTTAGCTCTCCCTCATCTCTCTAAAACCTTCTCATATCTTATAAGTCAACCTCAGCTTTGGTATCATTAGTTGGTTAAGGGAATAGATAAACATGAATACCTAAGTTGCTGGTACACATGGAATTCTTCTATTCATTAATATTTCTCACATACTTCCACTCTAGTTGCTGTTCTTTCCTTTTACACATTAAAATGATCAAATCATGGCTATACAAATAGACTTCTCTCTATCGAAGTGCTTCAAGAAAACTCACACTTGGCTTCTAATATTGGACTCAACTTATTTCTTGATGCATTGCATGAGTAATTATTATTTTTAACATAACATATCAGCTGTCACAAAGGAATTGAGGGTATTAGAATCGTTGTTCGCTACCAAGTCTAAAGATGATGGTATAACAATTGAGTATTTACTGAGCTATTGTGTGAAAGTATATCATTTCCATATATTACCAAAGCCACGGGTCTTAATAAGGACGTGATCCCCTCTACTCAATCGTAGTGGAGGGAACAATTATTCAATGCTCAACAAAATCACGAACTACTCAAGGTATTTATGAGCTCTGTGTTTTTGGGGTAGGTTTTGTGCTATAGTATATTATTTTGCAGAAATTACTCAAAACTAGATAAATATTCATGTTGTATTATTTCTTACCAGTCTCTTGTTAGTCGTTATGGAGAGTACTTTTGTACATCTCCGTGGAGAAGCTGAGAGGAACACCAAATCAAAGACCAAGAAGGAGGGATATTGAGCTAAGGAACAACAAATTCAAGAACAAAAAAAAATGTTGGAGACTTTAGTGGCCAAGTGCATTGAATTAGAGATATTAATCGATTTCCAAACCGATTACATTTTTGTAGATGCCATTGATGGGATTTGATACAAGGATGAGAATGTCTCTTAAAAGAAAAAATGTATTCCATTTAGAGTAGGAGGATGATGAAAGTGAAAGAAGTCTCCAACATATCACATGACTGTTGGAAATAATAAATTTTAGCTAAGGACGGAATTGGATGATAAGATTGAAATGATGTGGATGTTAATGAAAGGGATGTGTAGGAGAAGATACAACAAGAATATAAGTGCATGAAATAGCATAATACAACTAATTGTATGGTTTTATCTCAACTAGTAATTTGGGGAATTACAAAATCATTATTGGTATCATGTAAGACTGTGGTCAACAATGAAGCAAAAATACAAGTAGACATGTCAACAACAACAACATTATATATGGGACCTAGGAGGAGTGAACAAATTGAATACCTATCATGAGGAGGTCTTAAAACTTCTACATGGGGACTTTGATTCATGAGCATCTACCCTAGGCAATACATTTTTTCCTAGACCTTGGAGGGTCATGATATTGTCTAAAGGGGAAGGAATTCCCTTAATTGTTATTTTCATAATACAAGTTTAAGGATCCTAGAAGAATCTAGGAGGTTAGATTGTTTTGGTGAGCTTGTATTTTGGACAAAATGGCCTTTGTAATAATGACGGGTTTAGGTGTTAGGTTTCTGGTACAAATGTTCCATTGTTGCTATGATATTTCTTTCTTCTAGGAAGTTATACATATGTAAAGTTAGAGCTCAAATCAATCAAGGAATCAATAGGGATTTGGAGGATTAGAGACAAAATAGCTTGGAGATCCCGATCAAAGAGACCATGTAAACCCTCTATAAATATCTCTTGTTTCATGCAATATAATGTGTTTATTTTTCTGAGCATGTGTTTAGATATGTGTCTGGACTCTTATTCCATATACAATCGATATGTGTCAAATGAGAATGGAGCATGCATGAGTTTTGTATTGATATAGTGAGAACCCCATTAGGTAGTTAAGTACAAAGGTCTTAAAAACTTGATAGCTTGTGCTAGATTATGTGCATCAAGTTCAACATTATATTCCACTTGTGTAGTTATAGGAATTACTACAAGAGGTATATAGAAAATGTTTCAAGTGAGTAGTTTTGTGAAGTGTCACCCCTCTACATTATAAACTTGTGCATATCCAAGAAATGTTGAGCAAAGTTGCATGGATAAATTAAGATGACCAAGAATTGACAATGTGGAATTCCGCTATGATGAAAGTTTGTCTATTTGATTGAAAGCCATGAAAAACTACTTACGAAATCATCATGTTGGGGAAAGAAGTATTCATGTTTTAAGGAAAGATAGTGTTAATTGATCGAAGGATAATCCAAGGTTCCAGAAGTAGTAGAACCCAGACAGTAGACTCCCCACTCCTTTTTTAAACCATGAAACCCTGTGCCTTGGCTGACTTTACACGGGGAGGTCACCCAGAATTCAGCTCCACCACATATTTTCCTTTGTTGATCGAAGATATAAAATCTTGAGGGACCACGTCAACAAGAAAGTCTACGACATCACCAAGGTCACCTTAGAGGTGTAGTGCATGGTCCAAGAAATTTCAATGCTCATGAAAATTACGATTGGTTTTGACTTACCATAGGATTGTTACCAGTTGTTGAATGTGAAACATGATTTCTTAGTCCCAAGTCCATATTCATGTGAGTTAAATATCCATTAGGGATTAGAATAGGACAATATTTGGGCATTTGTGTGTTCCTATACAAAGAGCGAGGATTCTCTACAAAATAAATGGGCTTTCATTACTTGGGACACTCTTTGCCTACCCAAGTCTCAAGGGGGCCTAAGTCTCAAGGGGGTTTAGGCCCGAGAGATCCGACACTTCTGAGGAAACCGTTAAGCACAAAAGTTTGGTGGAGATGACTTAAATTTCCTGGAACACGTTAGAGAAAGATCTAGTCAAACAAATTCTCTGCAAGAGTCTTAAAAACACAACATAACAGATTGGCTACATATCCCCAAGGATCACATATTTAGCAAGAGACTTGTAGTAATAATTCTCTCATCCAAGACCACTCCTTGTGGGAAATCAAGGATGGTAATTCGACCCTTTTCTGTGAAGATTCTTGGAAGCAGTGGCACAAGCTCTCCTCCATTCCCAATTCTCTTCAAATTAGAAATTGTCACCCTATATAGAGTCTATCATTTGTGGCCCACTTCTAGGAGAATATCTCTTCTTCAAAAGCTAAATGGTGAACATAAAAAATTCCCCTCTAGAAACATCAACAACACCACCAAGATGACTATCAAATTCTGGAACAAATTTTAGCAAAGAGGAACATTTCTATCAATGACAATCTCAACATACTTGAATGGGGATATGGCATGATGGGGAAATACAAAATAGAGGAAGCCTATAAACTTCTAAGCCTAAATCATTGTATGGAAGTTAACCTCGTTTGGAGACATTTATGGAAATTGAAGCATTGGTTGAAAGAAACCATTTTTCTTTGGATTCTCAATAAGAATAAAACAATAACTTGGGAGAATCTAAGGAAGTGATGTTTCATTGGTCCTTAAGCATGTCCTCTATGCAGAGCATAGGAGGAAACTCTTCAACAATTATTTTTGGATAGAATTTTCATGGCAAGTATATGGGAATGTTTGACTAAGGCCTTTCAGGGACTTGACCAATTCCCTTCTTCAATCCTTTTCAATATGGAAGGTTGTAACACCCTTCCCTAAAAAATCCCCATACTTAATAGGATATGACAACTCACTCCTGGATTTACTCTTTGGATCACCTGAAAAGAAAACAATGCTCAATTTTTCGAGAATTAGGCCATATCTTGGATAGAGCTTGGAATGCCATTATTACTCATCTAAATGAAACCATTGTAACCCATTACTAAAAATATCAAGATTGGGACTGCTCCCTTAATGTGAAAGTCATTGTTCATGAATTAAATATCCATCAATCCTTTCCACCCCCTGCGAGCGCACTCTCTAGACCCCTGGCCTTAACTCCATCACTTTGTTCTCCTCCACTAGAAGGATTTCTCAAAATTAAACTTTCGTGGAGCTTCGAGTGGAAATATTAGGTCTACTAGCTATGGTGGATTTCTCCACAATAGTGCTGGAGGAATTATTTTGGCCTACACTGGTAGACTGGGTGTCCTTACCAATAATTAAGTAGAACTACGGGGTTTATAATTTGGTCTGTCAACCTCTCCAAAAATGAATCAACACTAGTTGGTTATAGAGGGAGATTGACTCTTGCAAATATCCATTTTGAAAAAAGCACAGAATGACACACTGTTATCTAAGGCCTCCTCAAGCTGGAACCTGAATCCCATTTCTATAGGGTCTCTGATCCTCTCAGAAGGATGAAGTCTCCCATTCTCTCTCATGTTCGAAGGACCAAAAATAATTTATCTAATCATATGTCCAACCATGCTCTAAATATACACAGTCCAACCATGCTCTAAATATACACACCACTTCTTTGGAGTTAAATTGGTCCTAGAAAACCTCGATGCCACTAAAACTGACCTATGACGATATTTCTAGGCGTGACTTTTCCCCCGTTGAGGGAAATGACTATTAAGGATTTTTGCACACAACAAGTGGATCATCACATGTCTAAGGCACGCTCTAACCATGGAGACATTAAACAATATTTCCTTATGTCTTGTTCTATGCAGATGAAGAGCACAGTGAATTTGATACAATGATGAATGGCCATAATAATCATAGGTGTCGAAATTATAGCAGGTTTAGGGACATAATTCCTGGTGCATGCAAGAATAATGTAGATAGTTGGGATATCTCTTATGGTTATCTGAGAATATGGTGAGAGGGACTCAAAGTTTCCATGGTAGCAACAATTTCCAAGGTAACAACAATAAAAACAACCTCAAAGGAAATAATAACCTACGAGCTAACAGTTGCTTCCTGGGCAACAACAACCTCTAAGGTAACAACATTTTCCTACATAACAACAAATTCCAAGGCAACAATAGTTTCCAAGGAAACAACAACTTCCAAAGTATTTCCTAGGTAATAGTGGCTTCCAAGGTAACAACAGTTTCCAATGAAACATCAACCTCCAAGGCAACAACATTTTCCATGGAAGCAACAACCTCCAGGATAACAAAAACTTCAATTTTGATAGCAGTTTCCAAGATAACAACAAATTCATCCTGAGTGAAGGCCTGTGTGCCTATCCTCCGCAAACCTATAACACCACTTTGTCATGTAACATTCTCTTGCAACACAAAACCTTAGTAATCTCAACGTTCTAAACTTTTGTTATTGGTCCAGTTTCCCTATCGAATAGATAAATAATCCAAGGAAAAATCATCTATAAATTATTGATGACACAATGAAAAGGCAAACATTTACACAAAAAAATAGTGTGGAGATGTGGCACATAATTAGAGTAGAATCATCTTGCATGAGAATTTTTCGATAGTAAATGATAGAAGGGAAATCTTTAGACTAACATCATGTTAGAGAGAACACAATATTAGAGGAAGGATGTTGATACAAAGGATGGTCATGCTTGGAGGATTTTTGAGTTGTATGGAATTATGTCATTATTATGTTAGCCTCACTCACCTATTATATATATAAAGGAGGCTAGAGTTGTTTCGTATTTTGTGAAAATGGTATTATATTCATTGTATTCTCTAAGAGAAGTCTTGTAGGGAGTATTATTTTAGGCTGATGAGGAAGCCGTAGAAGTATGACCTTAGCATGCACAAGAAAACCTTAGAATCACAAAAGGCACGAGAGTGATGTTTTCTCATGTGATTCTAAGGCTTATGTTATGCTTGTATTTTCTAGAGAAGAAAATGGAGTTGATGTGATTCATGATGATGACTTTGATGGATCTTATTTCACTACTAAATTTTATAGCCTAATAGAAGACACAGATATTTGAGCTAACAACTTTAATTATTTTGAAACCTTGTTTCGATGGAACGTGAGGCTAGGAAAAGATCCTAGCGAGATGAAATTAACGAGCCTTAAGTAGCGTGTGATATATTTCTTAATTTTTTTTTATTATATCTTTCATGATGTTCGATGGAGGTGTTGTTATTTATGTTGATGTAAGAGTTGAATGCTAAGGATTTTAGTAGACATATACTAAGATGGAAAAGTATATATGGATTTTTGGAATAGATTTATATTTCCATGCACTTGTGTGATGAAAAATTGCTAGGGTCCATAAACCCTAAAGAAGTAAACAATGCTAGTGTTAAAAGCATATGTGATAAAATCTTGTTGAAGAAAAAGGAGTACTTAAATGTGTTGGTTCTAGGATGTTGTGGATCTTTAATGATGGCTATGTTTTCATGATTTTACCTTGCTATAGTTTGGAGAGCTAGATATCATACCAATTTCGTGATATATTTTTTAAAATTTATTTCATTTCTTCTATATATGTATAAAGTATCTTTCTATCCAAAATTGTGTGATTACAAATTTGTTTACCTTATGACATTGTCTCATGATTAAGTAATTTATAAAATTTATTATTCATGTTATTTATATAACATAGGCTTGAAATTATTTATGGTTTAATATATACTACAAGATAAAAAGAGCATATTTTATACATAAAATATTGTAATAAATAATTTTAATATTTGGTATATGCATGAAGAGGTTCTACCTAAGAGATAAAACTTCTTGTAATCTGTTTGCGATCATGATGGACTTATTGTAATTTGTTTGGAATCATGTTTGTAATTGACGAAGTGCTACCTCACTAGGAATATATCTAACTCACATAAATTTAAAATCCCAATGTAAAAAAATTTAACAATGCAACATGTTAGTGTGCTCACTTCGACATCAATGAATTGCATCATCACCATACATATATATGTTCATCCTAGCATTCTAACACTTCAACATCAAGTAAACA
>APFE030050212.1:0-54193 GCA_000404065.3 Pinus taeda
ATTGCAAATTTCTCATCTTTATAGAAATTGACTCATAATTACTACTAGATTGAGGACTTGGTACAGACAAACCTTGAATTAAATTTTGTCGAGTCCTTATTGGAGTGATCCTATCTACAAATCGTACTTGTGGATCTTGTTGTTCAACTTGTTCTTCTTTTTTTGCTTCTTCAATATGTGGAACTTTTTTGCTAATGGTTGTGGGCTTGTTGGGCTTGTCAATACTTCTATCATATGATTGTTCTTCTTTAAATTCTACATCTCTACTGATAATCACCTTCCTAGTCACTTGATTGTATAGCTTTTAGGCCTTCGATTGTTCACTGTATCCAATGAAAATACATTTCTCACTCTTTTCATCCAATTTTGATCTCAGTTGTTTAGGTACATGAGCGTAAGTTATGCAACCAAAAACTCTAAAGTGTGTTACATGAGAGTTTCTACCTAACCAAGCTTGTCGTAACACTTTATTTTTTAGACATTTTGTTGGTGACCTATTCAAAATATATATACAGAACAAGCTACTGCTTCTCCCCAAAACTCATGTGGCAATATTTCCTCTTTTAGCATACTCATTTCCATGTTCATGATAGTTTTATTTTTTCTCTCTGCTACACCATTCCGTTGTGGATTATCTCTGTTAGAATCATGAATACATTGAGGAGGGGGGAAGGAATCAATGCATTGTCCACTTCAACAATTTTACAATTCTTATGACCAAAAATAGTACATAACATCAAGAAGAATCATCGCATCAAGACATGAGAACACCAAATATATGTGGAAACCCATGTAGGAGAAAACTACAAGTCTTTTTATTTTTTTCTTCAATCTTTGATTACAATAATTTGTTGGCAACAATCAAATTTAGGCTTCAACGTGATTGAGGCACCAACCAAAGTTCATTGGTTTGTAGAAAATAAATTTAGATTTGGATTCCCTTAGACCCAAATTACTTTTACCTTTAGCTCAAGGGGCTTTAAAAATTCAACTCATATAACCATCAGATGTGACGGTAGTCCCCAAAATATGGATTTGGTTCCATTTGGTCAAGTGAACCCCCAGATATCTGGATGTCCCGGATATCCTGGATAAATGTTGCTGCCCTGGACCTTCTACTAATTTGGGGCAACTTTCCCAGATTTGCCCATTTTTACTAAAATGAAATACACTGAAAAAATTTTCCAAACAAGCCCCTAGTGTGAATTTTGAGACTGCAATGTTAACCAATCAGAATTGAACATGTGTAATATTTTGCTACACCATTACTTCCATGTCACTACGACATCATTAGCCATGCCACTATGCCACATCATCTCCCATGTCATCTTTTTTTCCACATCTTGTTGATGTCATGTTGTCATTATGGTGATGTCATCCTACCACGTGACATCCTCTAAGTGATGCCATGTGTCACCCAAAAACAGGGCACTTGGCCACCAAAAATTTCCAAATTTTCCTACCATGTTTCAGACTTATAGATTTCCATGTCATCAGCCACATCATCTGCGGACGTTATCATGCCATGTGTCACCTTGCAAGTGAGCCATGTCATCTTCTTACCTTATCATCACCATTTGGCACCATTTCATGTGCCACATCATCTTTGTCCATCATCCGCGCTCTTCCATCTTTTATTGCCACGTCAACTAGCTAACTCGACTACCCTGTCATCATGTCAACCAATCCATAGCTGCCACTTGTCAATTTTTTCCACATGGATTCCATGTCATAATTGTCCCAAGGAAATCCGTAAATCCAGTGATTTTGTGTGTTGGAAAACTTAATACAAGCTTGGAGGATTGGATACCAGATACCTTAGAGTGGTCCAAATGAACCTGGATTGGCTAAAGACTCGAATATTGCGCACTCTAAGATATATCTTGATTTCAAATGGACCAAGTATCATAGATGCCTTATGCCAAAATAAACAACGTTCACTTTAAATCATGTTTTCTTCATCAATTCTTGGGAGATTGACTAAGTGACATATATTGTTGGAAAGGTATCTTAGAGGACTATCCGACTAAACAATTTGAATGTGCTTTTGAACATTTTACTTGTAGACGAAATACCTTCAAAGATATTTCCTATATCCTTAACCGTGGCTAGGAAACAACACATATTCAAACACTTACCAGACCCCCTAGACTTGACACAACCAATTTGTTGGGTGTGGAGCCTGATTATCTTCTTTATTCAGAGGTATCACCACATTGGACCCCAGTTCGTAAGTTGGCGGAAACGTCGCCCGTAATATTTGCGTTGCAAGGAGTGTCCAGGGGGGATGGCAGTGATCTTTAGGAGCCCCCCCAGCAGGGGATCAGGGGCAGCGCCCCCGAATCTAAAAATAGATGTAAAATTGCCTTGTAAAATGTTGTAATTTCATAGTCAATCTAGGTCGTTCATTAGGCGGAGATCTGACGATAGAATTTATGTTTAATTTAGGATTTTTTTCCCTAGAAGGAAACCCCTCGCTATATATGAGGGAATTGTATTGCATCTATGTAGATCTGTATTCTGAGTGAGAAAGAGAGAGGAGATTGTGTGAGAGCAAAGAGGGTATTACAGCAGATCTGTTGTAGGTTGTATCTCTTCAGTGTGCTAGATAATATAAAAGGAAGGATTGGCTGTTTCTCCGTGGACATAGCCCAAATTGGGTGAACCACGTATATCTGTGTCTCTCTTGTTTTATGTGTTTTCTGTGTTTATATTTTGTAGTATTTTTTATGTGTTCCATTGCTCTGTTATATATAAGTTTATAACAAATAGTATCAGAGCTGAAGGTCTATCTGGTTGATAAACTCGTAGGAGAGAACGGTTCCTGGTTCGAGTGGGAGCAATGGTGGAAGAGGGTAGGTTTAGGGTTGAAAAAATTAACGGATAAAACTACCAGCTATGGAAGATGCAGATGGAAGATTATTTGTATCAGAGATATTTGTACCTACCATTAAGTGGAAAGACAAAGAAGTCGACGAGTATGACAAACACAGAATGGGATATTCTCGACAGAAAGGCACTTGGAACAATACGGTTGTGCCTAGCAGCGTCGGTAGCGTTTAATATTTCAAAGGAAACGACAAGAGAGGGTTTAATGAATGCATTGGCCAAACTATATGAAAAATGATCGAGCCTCAAATAAGGTATTTCTTATGAATTTAATGAATTAATACAATTACCAATCAGTTAAGTTCTATGGGGGTAACCTTTCATGAAGAAGTTAGGGCTGTATTATTTCTGTGCTCATTTCCAGAAAATTGGAATACTTTAAATATGACCATTAGTAACTGTCTTTGGATCTAGTACTTTAAAGTTTGATGATGTTGTTGGTGCAATCCTTAGTGAGGAAATGAGACGGAAAAGCTCGGGCGAGACATCAGGTAATGCTTTGACTGCAGAGACTAGGGGAAGAAAAATGGAAAGAGGAAAGAGCCCAGGATATCGCAGTAAGTCAAGGAAATCCAGATCCAAGTCTAGATCGAGGATAGTGTGCTGGAAATGTGGGAAGAAAGAACACCTGAAGAAATATTGTAAGTCTCGGAAGGGAAAAGAAGGAGACGCACAACAAGAAAACAATCATGAAGCGAATGTGACAGGTGATGTGTTGCAAGATGTTTTGATTCTTTCATTAGAAAATATTATTGATGCCTAGGTGGTAGATTCAAGGACCTCATTCCATGCCACACCTGATAGGAAACATTTTCATGATTATGATCAAGGATATTTTGGACAGGTTCGATTGGGTGATGATAAACCCTGTAAAATCATTGGAATGGGTACAGATTTCATAAAACAACGGAATGGAAATCAATGGCTATTTAAGGAGGTAACGCACGTTCCAGATCTGAAGAAAATCTAATTTAAACAGGGCAGTTGGGAGGTGAAGGCTGTGTGACTACTTTACAGATGAAACCTGGAAGGTCACTAAAGGATCCCTGGTAATGGAAAAAGGAGAAAAGGTTGGTACATTGTATTTATGCAATGGTATTTCTAATTTTGTTAATGCTTTAACCTCTACAGGAGAAGATACAGCATTGTGGCATCATAAGATTGGGCACATGAGTGAGAAGGGGATGCAGATTCTTTGCTCAAGAAATTTGTTGCTAGGTTTGAAGCATGTTGATTTAAAATTTTGTGAGAATTGTGTTTATGGAAAACAAAAGAGAGTCAGATTCCTCAGAGTTGGGAAAGAAAAGAAGAGCGAAAAAATAGAGCTTGTGCATACAGATGTATGGGGACCTACTCATGTATCATCTCTTGGTGGATCTCGTTATTATGTTACTTTTATTGATGATGCAACCAAAAAAAATTGGATTTATTGTATTCGAAATAAATCGATGTATTTGACACTTTCAAGCAATAGAAAGCTTTTGTTGAAAATGAGGCAGCAAAAAGGTTGAAGTGTCTCAGATCAGAAAATGGAGGTGAATATTGCCGCAAAGAGTTTGATAGGTACTATTCAGAGAATGGAATTTGCAGAGAGAAGAAAATTCCAGGAACACCACAAGAAAATGGTGTGTCAGAAAGGATTTGCATGAGATTGCATGTAGGATTACCTTTACAATTTTGGGCAGATGTTGTAGATATTGTTGTTTATCTAAGAAACAGAGGGCCTTCAAGTTCCTTGGATGGTGGTATTCCAGAGGAGGCATGGGTAGGGAAAAAGGTAAACTACTCATTTTTAAAGACTTTTGGTTGTGAAGCCTTTGTCCACATTAATAAAGAAAATAAAACAAATCTTGAGGCAAAATCAAAGAAATGTACATTTATTGGATATGGTGTTAATGATTTTGGTTATCGCTTTTATGATTATGAAAAAACACAAAATCATTAGAAGCAGAGATGTCATATTCAATGAAAAGGTTTTGTATAAGGATCAGTTACAGGAAAAGAAACAGGAAAAAGAAAACAGAGAATACACAGTGCTTGATGAGATCATAGAAAAAATGATGGTGCCTGAAAATCATAATGATCAACAACCAGAACAATAATCGCAAGCACCTCAAACACCTAAAAGTGGTGTTTGAAGATCTACCAGGATAAGTAGACCCCTAAAGTTACTCTCCTTCATTATATTATGTATTGATGACTGATTTTGGTGAACCGAAATGTTATGAAGAAGCAGTGCAGGTAGAAACCAGGAAGAAGTGGGAGCAAGCCATGAAAGAAGAGATGGACTCCTTAGCACATAACCAGACTTGGGACTTAGTCAGGTTGCTTGTAGGTAAAACAACATTGCGGAATAAATGGGTTTACAAGTTGAAGGAAGAATATGGAGGAAAACAGAGGTACAAAGCTAGACTTGTGGTGAAGGGGTTTGCACACAAGAAAGGTATTGATTTTGATGAAATATTTTCTCCCGTTGTTAAAATGACTTCAATCAAAACTATTTTAAGTCTAGTAGCAGCTGAAGATTTGCATCTTGAGCAATTAGATGTAAAGATAGCCTTTCTCCATGGGGATTTCCAGGAAGAGATATATATGCAGCGGCCACAAGGATATGAGGTGAAAGGGAAGGAGAAACTACTGTGCAGGTTGAAGAAGAGCTTGTATGGCTTAAAACAGGCTCCAAGGCAGTGGTATCTAAAATTTGACAAGTTTATGTCTGAACAAGGTTATACTAGATGTCACTCTGATCATTGTGTTTATCTAAAAAAGAAAAATGATGGCAGCTATATTATATTGTTATTGTATGAAGATGACATGCTTGTTGCAGGGTCTAACATGTAGGAAATAAATGTGCTCAAAAGAAAATTGGCAAATTCATTTGCAATGAAGGATTTGGGAGCTGCAAAACAAATCCTTGGTATGAGAATAACTAGAGACAGGAAAAATCGTAAATTAACATTGGCTCAGAATGAGTACATACAAAAGGTGTTGAAAAGATTTAACATGCACAATGCAAAACCAGTTAGTACACCTTTTGCTAGCCATTTCAAACTTAGAAAGGAAATGTGCCCAAAGACCCAAGAAGACATGGATTATATGTCTAAAGTTCCATATGCATCAGCAGTTGGAAGCTTAATGTATGCAATGGTCTGCACAAGTCCTGATAATGCACATGTAGTGGGAGTTGTAAGCAGGTACATGAACAATCCAGGAAAGGAACAGTGGATGGCAGTGAAATGGATTCTCAAATATTTGAAAGGTACCACAAATAAAGCATTATGCTTTGGTGGTTCAAACATTTCCCTACAGGGATATGTTGATGCAGATATGGCAGGTGACAACGATAATAAGAGGAGCACTACAGGATATGTATTTACTGTTGGTGGAACAACTGTCAGTTGAGTTTCAAAAATCCAAAGTGTTGTTGAACGATATGTTGATGCAGATATGGCAGGTGATAGCGATAATAGGAGAAGCACTACAGGATATGTATTTACTGTTGGTGGAACAACTGCGAGTTGGGTTTCAAAAATCCAAAGTGTTGTTGCACATTCAACAATAGAAGCAGAGTATGTTGCTGCTACAGAGGCTAGTAAAGAAATGATTTGGTTACAAAGGTTTATGGGTGAATTGGGTAAGGAGCATGATATGGGCATGTTATATAGTGATAGCCAAAGTGCCATTCATCTTGCAAAGAACTCAACATTTCATTCCAGGATTAAACACATACAACTCAAGTACCATTTCATACAATCAGCGTTGGAAGATGGAGAGTTGAAGTTGGAAAAGATACACACATGCTCAGTTTCAATTGGTCTTCAAGGATGACGATGAAGATGAGAAACAACCAGGTCCAAAGAGGAGTCATTATCCAGCAAATGAAGCAGCAATGGAGTTGCTACAATCATTCTTCAAGTGGGAGATTGTTCTAGTTCCTCCTTTCTTCTCCATGAGTGATTTTGATATCTTAAAATCACCTCCAAGAATCTAGTTTAGAGCTGGGTATCTCTTCTTCATATCCTCCAGTGTTGTCAGAAGTTGAAGTTTGTCCCTCATTGGCTACAAACCATAGACATTGGTGATCATGTAACATTGTCTATCACCCACCGGTTGGAAAATCAGAGAAAGGTGATGTGTGGATGCCTCCGCATCGATCACACCAAATTTCTATGGATCCCATAGAGTGAGAATGCCACCAGCAGATTTATTTGCCTTAACTTCAAGGTATTCATATCTATTTAACCATTTGTTATGTTTTTCATGGATTCTCTCAACTGAGCATTTTGTTTCCTATATGAATATTATGTCAGGTTGTTCCTCTCTGATCCTTTTACCTAGATTCCTCTTTTTTCTTCTACCTAGATTAGATACTTTTGTTTATCTAATAAACAGAGGGCCTTCAATTTCCTTGGATGGTGGTGTTGCAGAGGAAGTATGGATAGGTAAAAAGGTAAGTTACTCTTTTTTAAAGCCTTTTGGTTGTGAGACCTTTGTCCATATTGATAAAGAAAATAGAACAAAGCTTGAAGCAAAGTCAAAGAAATGTACCTTTATTGGATATGGTGTTAATGATTTTGGTTATCGCTTATATGATTATGGAAATCACAAAATAATTAGGAGCTGAGATGTAATATTGAATGAAAAGGTCTTGTATAAGAGTCAGTTGCAGGAAAAGAAACAGGAAAAATAAAACAAGGAATATGCAGTCCTTGATGAAATCACTGAAAACGTAAAGGTGCCTAAAAATAATAATAATCAACAACCACAATAATAGCAACCACCACAATAGTAATAGACACCCCAAACACATAAAAGTGGTGTTAGAAGATCTACCAGGATAATTAGACCCCCTAAACGATACTCTCCTTCGTTATATTATTTATTGTTGACTGATTCTGGTGAACTCGAATGTTATGAAGAAGCAATGCAGGTTGAAAGCAGGAAGAAGTGGGAGGTAGACATGGAAGAAGATATGGACTCCTTAATGCATAACCAAACTTAGGACTTAGTCAGGTTACCTGCAGGAAAAACTACATTGAAGAATAAATGGGTTTATAGGATGAAGTAAGAAGATGGAGGAAAACAGAGGTACAAAGCTAGACTTGTGGTGAAGGGGTTTGCATAGAAGAAAGGTATTGATTTTGAAGAAATATTTTCTCTTGTTGTTAAAATGACTTCAATCAGAACTATTCTAAGTCTAGTAGCAGCTGAAGATTTGCATCTTGAGCAATTAGATGTAAAGACAACCTTTCTTCATGGGGATTTGTAGGAAGAGATATCTATGCAGCGACCACAAGGATATGAGGTGAAAGGGAAGGAGAAACTACTATGCAGGTTGAAGAAGAGCTTGTATGGCTTAAAACAGGCTCCAAGGCAGTGGTATCTAAAATTTGACAAGTTTATGTCTGAACAAGGTTATACTAGATGTCACTCTGATCATTGTGTTTATCTGAAAAAGCAAAATGATGGCAGCTATATTATATTGTTATTGTATGAAGATGACATGCTTGTTGCAGGGTCTAACATGTAGGAAATAAATGTGCTCAAAAGAAAATTGGAAAATTCGTTTGCAATGAAGGATTTGGAAGCTGCAAAACAAATCCTTGGTATGAGAATAACTAGAGATAGGAAAAATCGTAAATTAACATTGTCTCAGAATGAGTACATACAAAAGGTGTTGAAAAGATTTAATATGCACAATGCAAAACTAGTTGGTACACCTTTTTCTAGCCATTTCAAACTTAGAAAGGAAATGTGCCCAAAGACCCAAGAAGACATGGATTATATGTCTAAAGTTCCATATGCATCAGCAGTTGGAAGCTTAATATATGCAATGGTCTGCACAAGGCCTTATATTGCACATGCAGTGGGAGTTGTAAGCAGGTACATGAACAATCCAGGAAGGGGACAGTGGATGGCAGTGAAATGGATTCTCAAATATTTGAAAGGTACCACAAATAAAGCATTATGCTTTGGTGGTTCAAACATTTCCCTACAGGGATATGTTGATGCAGATATGGCAGGTGACAGTGATAATAAGAGGAGCACTACAGGATATGTATTTACTGTTGGTGGAACAACTGTCAGTTGAGTTTCAAAATCCAAAGTGTTGTTGAAAGATATTATGATGCAGATATGGCAGGTGATAGTGATAATAGGAGGAGCACTACAGGATATGTATTTACTGTTGGTGGAACAACTGCCACTTGGGTTTCAAAAATCCAAAGTGTTTTTGCACTTTCAACAACAGAAGCAGAGTATGTTGCTGCTACAGAGGCTAGTAAAGAAATGATTTGGTTACAAAGGTTTATGGGTGAATTGGGTAAGGGGCATGATATGGGCACGTTATATAGTGATAGCCAAAGTTCCATTCATCTTGCAAAGAACTTAGCATTTCATTCGAGGACTAAACACATACAGCTCAAGTACCATTTCATACAATCAGCGTTGGGAGATGGAGAGTTGAAGCTGGAAAAGATACACACTATCCAAAATCCTACAGATATGCTAACAAAAGTTGTAACGAGGGAGAAACTGAGAATATGCTCAGTTTCAATTGTTCTTCAAGGATGACGATGAAGATGAGAAACAACCAAGTCCAAAGAGGAGCCATTTTCCAGCAAATGAAGCAGCAGTGGAGTTGCTGTAATCATTCTTCAAGTGGGAGATTGTTCTAGTTCCTCCTTTCTTCTCCATGAGTGATTTTGTTATCTTAAAATCACCTCCAAGAATCTAGTTTAGAGTTGGGTATCTCTTCTTCATATCCTCCAATGTTGTCAGAAGTTGAAGTTTGTCCCCCATTGGCTACAAACCATAGACATTGGTGATCATGTAACATTGTCTGTCACCCACCGGTTGGAAAATCAGAGAAAGGTGATGTCTGGATGCCTCTGCATCAATCACACCAAATTTCTATGGATCCCATAGAGTGAGAATGCCACTAGCAGATTTATTTGCATTAACTTCAAGGTATTCATATCTATTTAACCATTTGTTATGTTTTTCATGGATTCTCTCAACTGAGCATTTTGTTTCGTGTATGAATATTATGTCAGGTTGTTCCTGTCTGATCCTTTTACCTAGATTCCTCTTTTTTCTTCTACTCCCTAGTCCTCTAATGTTCCAAGTTTTGATTTTCATTGAGGTGGGGTTATAAAGGAGTAACCGGAAAGTTCTTTCATCCTTCCAGAGTCAATCATGAGTTTGCCACACTCCAGCATTAGTTCTTTCTATCTTTTTCTTCCCCTCCTCTTGCTTAGATTCTTTGTTAGTTTTCTTGTTATTAATCCTATTGAAGAAGTCCC
The DNA here is from genome assembly GCA_000404065.3 of Pinus taeda. Taxonomy (NCBI): domain Eukaryota; kingdom Viridiplantae; phylum Streptophyta; class Pinopsida; order Pinales; family Pinaceae; genus Pinus; species Pinus taeda. The sequence goes on from APFE030050212.1 coordinate 10,194, forward strand.
TTTTATTTCCTGGTTGTCATGTTCTCGTTTGACTCCTACAGCTGTTTGATGTGACTTGTTAAGGAATATATGTTGGACCTTGTCCACATCCTCCTGAGGGATGGAGTTTACACCTAGGTTTCCTCCTTATTTTAGAAACATTTACAACTCCAAGTTCTCCCTTTCCAAGATCTCCTGTAAGTCTTGATCCTCTGTGCCACATTCACTTTGAGTCATTTCCTGGTCTTTTTCTATTTCCATGGTACTCAAAGGGTCTGTCGTATATTCATTCTATTCCTGAGTGAACTCCATGCTGGTCTCTTTTCCTTTCCCCCTTGCTGTCTGATTCTTTATACCCTCTTGATCACCTCCATCTACTTCTTTTTCTCCTAAGATCTCAAAACCATTGTAAGTTTTGTTTTTTTATCATTCGCAATAGGGTTCTTTTCTGTCTTCCTTCCCCCTCCTTTTCCTTTTCCTCCTACTTTGGTGAAACTTGTCTAGTATTTCCCTTTACTGGTATTTAGGGTTTCCTCACTTCTATTAAGAGGAAAGTCTCTCGAGAGGTGCCCATGCTCATTAAATTTGTGACATCTGAATGGGATATGTTCATAGTCAACTGTTTGAACCCATTCCTTTTCATAGACTTCTAGAGTGACCTCATCTGGAAGGGCTCTTGATAGGTCCATCTCCACACATATGCAGACATAGGATGTGTAATTTCCCCATAGAGTTGCCTCTGAAAATTTTAAGAAATGACCTAATTTATTGCCTATAGCTTTTAAAAACTCTCGCATCCATTAATATAAAGGTAAGGAGTATAGTCTAATCCATACTAGTACTGAAGTGAGTGTTTCTCATTCTGGCACAAAGTTCATCGTCCATGGCCACATGTAGAGACCAACAACTGCAAAGAAGTATGGTCCTCCTTCAAAAATTATGTCTTTGTCTTCCATGTTCGTAAACACCACAGTAAAAAATCCTTTGGATCCAAGATGTATATTGAACTCCCCCTTTGGTTTCTAGTTGTATTTTATCCAGGTGTACAATGCTTTCTCTGATGGCTAGATTCCCATAAATTTGCATATGATGGCATAGTTTGCCATGTGATCCCTGTGCACTTGCAAAGCTAGATCATTCAGAATAACCTGAGGTTTAGTTGTGGTCTTGGGTTTACAGGACCCCATCTTGGCTTCGTTCTCTATTCCCTGACCTTTGTCTTCCTCTTTCTCCTCTTAACGGTCTTCTTCATGAGTCACTTGATTTGCATGGGTTTTGCTGCCTTCCACCTTGTGCGTTTGAGTGTTTTTTGTCTTGACCTCCAAGGGTTGTGGAGGTTTGTTCTTTTTCCCTCATCTTCCTTTGTTTGCTACCATATTACTACAGGAGGGAGTGGAGATCCCTCCTCCTTATGCCTCCATGGGTGCCTATTGCCTTCTGTCACTCGCTTAGTTAAACCCTAGAACTCTTTGCGGACTTCGAGCTTTCTTCCACCTACGAGATTAATATTATTAACCCTTGCAATTAATATTATAAACTTAAGTGGTTATAACTATTATAACCCCAAGGAATTTATATTATAAACCTAAGATATTGATATTATAAAATGAAGGAACTAATAAACCCAAGTAACATAAACCTTAAGATAAATATTATAAATCCTAAAATATAAATGTCATTGACCATGGATGATTTTCATATTGAGACAATCTTTGTAACAATGAGAGAGTGGACCATGGTTGACCGTGATTGACCATGGTTGATTTTCATATTGAGACAGTCTTTGTCACAATGTGATGTTGGACCATGGTTGACTACAATTGACCATGGATGACCATGGTTTTCACAATGTGACATTGGACCATGAGACAATCTATGTCACAATGCGACCATGGTTATTAACCATGGTTGACCATGATTGACCATGGTTGACCATGATTGATTTTCATACTGATACAATCTTTGTCACAATGAGACATTGGACCATGGTTGACCATGATTGACCATGGATGAACATGGTTGACAATCGCTAACCATGATTGATTTTCATATTCAGATAATCTTTGTCACAAGGTGACATTCGACAATGGTTGACCGAAGTTGAGCATGCTTCACCATGGTTGATTTTCATAATGACCATAACTGACCATGGTTGACCTTGATTGACCATGATTGACCATGTTTCACGATGGCTAATGATGGTTGAGCATGGTTGATTTTCATAAAGAAAATCTTTATCACAATGTCATGTTGGATAATGGTTGACCATGATTATAAAGCCAAAGAATTTATATTAGACCCTATGATTAATATTATAAACCCTATGAATAATATTATACATTAGGAATATGAACCCTTAGATTAATAAACCCAAGGGATTAATATTAAAAACCCAAGGGAATAATATTTAACCCAAGGGTTTAATATTAAAAACCCAAGGTATATAAAACCAAAGATAAATATTATAAACCCTAAAATAAACATGGTTGACCATGGTTGATTTTCATATTGACACAATCTTTGTCACATGTGATGTTGGAACATCATTGATTGTGATTGATTTTCATATTGAGACAATCTTTATCACAATGCAACATTGGACCATGGTTGAGCATGTTTGACACTCGTTGATTTTCATATTTAGACAATCTTTGTCACAATGTGATATTAGACCAAGGTTGACCATGGATGACGATGGTTGTCACAATGTGATGTTGGACTAAGAGACAATCTTTGTCACAATGTGACCATGATTATTGACCATGGTCGACCACTGTTGACCATGATTTACCGTGGTTGACCATGGTTGATTTTCATATTGAGAAAATCTTTGTCACAATGTGACATTGGACCATGGTTGACCATGGTTGATTTTCATATTGAGACAATCTTTGTCACGATGTAATGCTAGACCATAGTTGACCATGATTGACCATGATTTATTTTCATATTGAAAAAACCATTTTCACAATGCAATTAATAAAGCCAAGGAATTTATTTTATAAACCCAAGGGATTTATATTAAAAACTAGGATTAATATTATAAATCATATCAATAATTTTATACCCTAGAATATGAACCCTTAGATTAATAAACCTAAGGGATTGATATTATAAAACCAAGGCACTAATAAACCCAAGGGATTAATACTAAAAGCCTAAGGGAAATATATTAACCATAATTGAACATGATTGATTTTCATAACGAGATAATCATTGTGATAATGTGACGTTGGACCATGATTGACCATGGTATGTTTTCATGTTGATAATTTTTTTCTCACAATGTGATGTTGGACCATGGTTGTGAGTGATTGGCCATGGTTGACCGTGATGGACCATGATTGACCATGGTTGATTTTCATATTGAAAAATTCCTATGATAAACTCTAAGATAAATACTATAAACCGATATATAAACCCTATGATAAATATTATAAATGGTAAAATAAACATTTTTCATATTTAGACAATATTTCTCACAATGCGATGTTGGAACATATTTGACCATGGTTGATTTTCATTTTGAGACAATATTTATCATAATGTGACATTGGGCTATGGTTGACCATGATTGATTTCCATATTGAGATAATTATTTTCATAATGCAGCATCAGACCATGGGTAACCATGGTTGATTGTCATATTGAGACAATCTCTGTCATAATGAAATGTTGGACCATGGTTGATGGTGGTAGACCATGGTTGACCATGGTTTTTACAATTTGACGTTGGACCATGAGACAATATTTGTCATAATGTGAGAATGGTTATTGACCATGGTTGACCATGATTGACACAAGGGAATAATAAACCGAAGGGATTAATATTAAAACCACGAAGGATTATAAAACCAAGAGGATAATATTAAACCCAAGGGATTAATATTATAAACCCAAGGTATATAAAATCTAAAATAAATATTATAAACCCTCAAATAATCATGGTTGGCGATGGCTACTTTTAATATTGAAATAATGCTTGTCACAATTTTATGTTGGACCATGCTTGAACATGATTGATTTTCATATCGAGAAATATTTTTCACAATGTGATTCAGGGAAAATTTTAAGAACCCCCCTGTCCCCCCCAAATTTATATGTATAATAAATGGGTGAATCTCCATGGTATATAGGAAAAATGGAAGGTGATTTTATCAATAATATAATATGTATATATAATTTTTTGGTTAATCGCTCACGAGGCATGGTGAATATTTTACTCAATTATAAAATCTTGTAAGATCTTGGTGAGTCTTTCACTAAATAATAAAACTTTGTAAAGTCCTAGTGAATCTTAGCATTGTGAACTCTTAGAGAATTTATTGAAAAAAGTATAAAACCATACATGACAAGAGCGAGATGGTGGCAAAATCACTGTTTTTTTTCACATTTCCACAACATGGAACTTGTTTATAAAATTATAAAAAAGCCAACCAAGTCCCTTATAATATGCAGGTAAGCTTATAACAGAGTCTAATACCTCTATTATGCTTGTCTTCATTTAAGTGTCATAGCTGCTATACTTAACATTGTGAATCACAACTCTCTTAGAACTCAACTCTATAGTGTAATTAAAACCTTTGGAAATTGAATCTGACAACTTTATAAAAAGGATTAGTGAAATATAAGCTTTTGTGAATGAGCCCTCTAACTATCACTGCTAAACAATCAATCTAGACTATGAAGTCTTCCATCTTGATCACAATCATGCTCACAATCAAGGGAGTGCAACCACTTGGCCTGACATAATGGCCATCATAGCTTCCAATAATCAACAACCACCTTGCAAGGACATCCTAGCTCATGTCTCATGAATTTTATTCATTAATCTTAACTAATATAAATCTTATAAAGATAATATTAGAATCCTCTCGAGATTCACTATTAATACAAGGGTAAAGGAAATTTTCTAGCTCAAGGCACTAGCCAATACCAACTTTGGTATTTGTGACCCCTTTGTGGGGATGCACCTACCCTACCCTGTTGGGTTTCTGCCTTGTAACATAGTTCAAAGATTACAAGAATTTCCAATCTTCCTACTCCATTAGACACACTTTATATGCTATACATAGTGAATGGAAAAGAAGCATTATAGAACACACAATTTCATAGAAGGAAGAAAAATCTTAGCCACTTCAATATCAAAATCTTAACCACTAATTAATAAATAATAACAAGTAGTGTAATGAATTGTTCTAAGTTATTTATTTACAAGCTGTAAAGAATGCAGTGGAATGGAAAATATTACTTAGGCAACCCTTCAATATTTTCTACTAATATGTCTGTGCATGCCAATATGAAATTAAGAGCATTGTTGAATACAAAGTTTCCTTTTCTCTTGCCTCCATTTTGACAAATCACTGTGAAATCACTGTCACTTTGAATCTCCTTTCCTGTGTGGATGTTTTCACAAATCAATGTGAAATCAAAGTCACTTTGAATTTCCTTTCCTACGAGGGATCACATGCACAGTTGATTAGTAAAAGATAATATACTATATATTATATTCAAGAAACTGACTGCAATCTACAGTGGAAACAAGACCTCAATTCTTATTCTAAATTTGAATATCTCAGGACAACATAAGAGGTAAAAATGCATATGGCCTTAGTAGCGAGAAAACAATTACTCCATCATTACAAGACCACCTATATTTTGGCACCTAATCTAAATAATGGCATTAGTTTCCGTGCTTATTTGCATTAACAACATGGAAAAGAAACAACAATGTTTCAAAGCACACTTACTGGAAAAGTTGTAACATTCCAAGAATATTTAATGATAACATCTGAACCTCGTAGCTATGGTGGGGAAACTAAGGAACCCAAATCTTGGAAGATATCACATACCAAATCTAAGAAAAAGATAAAAAAGGGAAAAAATCAAAATCTATAAATCAAGCAATGAATTGTTTACAAATTAAATACAATTCCTTTAACTAACAGTTAAATTGTGGTGATATATTTAAGTATCTAGTAAGAGGGGAGCTTCAAATCATGGAATATTACCTTTGTCATTACTGTCATCCCTCAGTGACTGAGATTACAAATCAATGCTTATGGAAATATTGTAAGAAATTCTGTGAAATAGTAAAGCATAACCTCTATTTTCAAGCAACAAAATCAAGACATTGTTACATCAAGAGCCATAATTGATCCATAATCAATGAATCAAGTCCTTGTATGGAACAGGCTTGTTTCACAACCTCTATTTTCTCAATAACAAAACCAAGACATTGTATGTGGTTATTTCCAAAAGGAAACTCTGTTCTAATTTGGAAGAGGATCTTATCAAAAGACATGGATTTATTCAAAGCTACAAAGCCTAATGGGTTACTGAAAAATAAGTTGGAATATGGGATCATGATACTTAAATTGAACAAATATGCTTTCCTTTTAGACACATTATAGTTATACAATGTATTTTGAAATCATTAGAATTTGAAATTGGACCTTTCTATCAAGACAAATTTTCATTAACAGAATGTACTTTCATATTTGAAATGTTGTAGATATCCAAGAAAAACTTGAAAAGAATAAGAGAACTTAGCATAATGCACTTACTTTCCTTCCTTAACATTCTTAAAGAGTTGAGGTTCCCCAAGTCATCAGGTAACTTTTGAAGGAAATGACAGTTAGGAATAGTCCAATTCACAGCTAAAGATGTGTCACAAATATGAGGGGGCATCTCCTTCAAATCACAAAAGTGCTCCAGGTTAAAATCTAACATTATTGGAAGCTTAATGCTCGATTGGGTGTTATTGAACCCAGACATTTTTCAAATCTTCACTAAAATCTTAAAGATAGCTTCTCTAAGTTCTACATGACTTTACTATGCTCTTGAAGTGGGGGCACATGCAACCTCTCCAAGTGAATAGTCTTAAACTAAGTGAAGATAAGGTTGATAGATCATTCAGTGTGGATCTCTTTAACCCATAACTGAATACTATGTCTCTCTTGAACCCATAATTGAATACTATTAGGACTTTCAAATTTTTCATGAAACTCAAAAATGTTGGAAGAAAGTATTTGCTTCAAGAAAAGAGTAAAACTAAAGCCTCTGCTTGAGGACAATTGATGTCACACCACTAATACTTCTCCATGGAATCTGTATAGGTAAACCACAAATGCAGAATTCCATTAGAATATTGTGTTTATTGAATACACAAATGAAATAATTGCATTTCTTTAAAATATCTTTTGAAATCAGAATTACCGAAATTACATATCAATAACCTAGTGGGTGTAGGATAAAATTCACCCGTGTCATTCACAGAAAGCATGAGAAAAAACCTAATACTATGTATAAAACCAAGAAAAAATCAAATTCATCGCTTCTAGGGACCTCGTAACCACCCTCCCAATACACAAGTATGTTCCTGTTTGTAGTTAGAAAAATTACCCAAATTACAATCTGTTTACTCTAGCCTATGTTGGAAAGTTATAGAAGGATGACTAGTGTAGTCAATCCATTCCTTTTAGCCCTCGATTATTTCGCTTTAAAATAGAAGTATACAAATATACTTGTCCAATGTATATGATTTAACCATTCACCTTAAGATGTTTTTACAATATTGATGAAAATGAGATTTTGGGGGTTGCCAAAATCCCAAATTCTTTAAAAATCTTGATCCTGGACCTGTGGGTTATGGGCCCACTCAATCTTTGGGAAGCCTTTTAATTAATTCACCGTTATAGTCTGTCTTGCTCTCATTTGAACATTCATGCAGCTGCCCCCGAGTGCCTGCAACACCATTTTTATTTACAGAACACAAGTTTTGACTCATTTATAAAACACATAGCGTATACAATTAACACAGAACATGAACAAACTTTTATATATTTACGGAACAATTACAAAGTTAAGGCCTTTCATCCTTAAAACGAACTCATGCTCGGCTACATCTTGCCCACTCACAATTTCCTTCACAAAATAAGATAACTATTACACCCCTATTGCATTACATTTATATAAAAAGTCTTATGAAGGACCGATCCTATCCTCCTCTGATTTTTCTCCACAAAAACTCTCCAAAAAGCGTGCATGGCTATTAATAATAGGAAGTCTATCTAGTCTTATCCATTCTCTCTTTAATTTTTTTTCTTTAACTGCTTTAAGGGAGATTTTCTCTGTTTTTTTCCCTTTATTCAGCTTCGCTGGTCCACGTCTTCATGCTCCACTTGGATTTTTCTTTAATTAAGAAAAGGGTGAGATGCACCTGCATCAGATCCGTAAACTGTAGTGGATATTCCACTGGACAATTCATCGCAACTTATCTGATGATAATGCATCTAAATTTTGAATTTTTACAACATTAAAATTTTATTAAACTTCTAGATCTATAAATTTATTGTAATTAGTGCATGCATGCGAATAGAAATTATGCAAAAAAGTAGAGAACGACAAAATAAACTCACACACACATAAGACACAAGATATGATTTGGGAAACCCTTTCGGGAGAAAACCCAACTAAAAGGTGAGGTCACTTTGCTCTCTTTCTCTTTCTAGAAAATAAGGCTGTAGGTACAAAGAAGTAGTGCATGTGGCTCATGGGCTGCTACAATGCATAGATCATCTATGTGTGCTCTACCTCATATTTATCTTTTCTCAATTGTGGAAAAAAAATCTCTCGAAAGAATGGAATGCCTCTTCCTCCTAGTGGCCTAGTTATAACATAACCCGATAGTCTACTAGTGGTTAAGTTTGACAACATCAACTCTTAACTAGAGTTACAATATAGACTCTTCTAGATTCTTATACATCACAAACACATTGCTAGCCTCTTTTCCATGCTTAATGGGGGATGACGCAACATCCTCTCGAACCATGGTGGTGAAAACAGGAAGGTTACCTTCTTAGTGGCATAACTTTTGTATAAAAACTTTGATTGACATGCTTCTTGCTCTGTTGGAAATATATATGTGTGTAGAAAAGCATGAAAAGGTGCAAGAGATGCAAAGGTTTACCCCCAAAAAATGTTGTTTGATGCCCCAAAATGCTCCCAAAAGGTTCAAGACCTCGTTTTTCCAAACTAGGTCCCACTAGTAAAAACGGTCCTGTGAATGGTTTCCTTCACTTTTTCCACTCCAAATGCATTGAGATTGATGAAAAAAAATATAATGATCTAATCTGGATCAAGAGAACACTTTTATCCCCACTTTTAAAGATAGAAACAATGAGGCTTTATGTCTAAGGCTTAGGGAAACCTTTATTCGTTGTTATTTAAGAGGTCAAATTTTACAATTTTGTTGGAAGTAGGGATATTAGATATCACATAATCCATGAAACTTCTATTGAGCACATGAATACATGTCATCTAGTTGGAGTTTGAGTGCTTGATTACGCTATTGCAAATTATAAAGTCCTAAGAAATATCATTACCAAATAGATCCTTAGTCAAATAGTAAAATTTTATTTGTGTCTAAGAGATAAATCAAGGTCCTCATGTTGGTAATGATGACTATGGGTTACAATCATTGCTGAGAAGAATACCTAGGTTAGTTGCAATTCTAGCATTAAATTCTCATAACATATGATATTACTTTCAATCCTAAGGCTATGAATTTCATGTTCTAGAGTAGGAAAATTCATATGTAGATTTTTTTCTTATGATATGTAGAGTTGACAGGTATGAAATAAAAAATAATGACATAATTCTCTTGGTGTTAATGTCAAATATTTTGATCCAATTTTACTGATTGAGAGGTTGTAGACTATGAAGTTGAGTGTGAGGAGAAACATTCAATTTAATATAACCAATTATGTGATAGGATTTTTTGTTCCATGCTTACTACAAAATGGATCCATCTATGTGAGGAACTTTATACTTGTTATGGTCCAAGTTTCAACTAAAAAATATAAATTTCATTCGAGATCTAACTTAATATAAGACCTTTATGCCATAAACAGGCACAAAAATCCCACAAAGATATCTACCACCATTGTGATGGATGAATTGCATTTAATATCACATTACATTATGATTATATTTATATTTAGATATAATTTTAATGGTTAAGATTATTTGTTTATGTTTTTATTTTTTCTTAGAATGAAGTGATAAATTTTGAGTAAGAATTATGATTTATTATTTAAAATATATGGATAAATACATAAATAAATTTAGCTAAATTACTTAGAAAACATGTCTGCAAAGCCAAAAAAGGGAATACTTCCACCTGTTATTTAGAACATATATACCCCAAGCCAAAAATACTTGTAACAATAGGTTAATTCTTCTATTTTTTCAAACATATTTTCAAATTTTTTTATTCAAATTTTGATAGAAATTTTAAAATGTTAAAACTACTTTTCAAACAACAAAGATTATATAAGATCATGATCACAATTACATGGTAAATTAAAAAATGATCCACAATTATATTATGTCATTCTTGCTAAAAACAAATTAAAATATAAATTAGTTAGAAATCACCTTTAAAATTGAACAACCAAAACATAAGATAGTTAAAACTAACCAACCAAAAACCAAAACATAGGATAGTTAAAACTGACCAACCAAAATATAGATCATATAAGATCATGATCCACAAATCCACAATTGCATGGTAAATCACAAAATATCCACGATTGTATTATGTCTCGGACTCTAACCCAAAAAACAAATCAAAATATAGATTAGTTAGAAATCACTTTTAAAATTGACAAACCAAAACATAGGATAGTTAATACTGACAAACCAAAAACCAAAACATAGGATACTTAAAACTGACCCACCAAAATATAGAATACCAAAACATAAGATAGTTAACACTGACAAACCAAAACATAGGATACTTAAAACTGATCCACTAAAATATAGAAGAGTTAGAAATGGTTTTGTGTACCAAATTCATTTAGAGAGTCAAATTCATTTAGAGAGTTATTTCAATCTGAAATCTGACAATTTTTTTCAAAAAATGTGATCATGAAAATGTTTAAATTTTTTTTTGGTGAAAATTGATTGAGTAATATTAAAAACCCGTGGACACTCAAAATACCAAAAATTTGATAACGGCAACCTAGATTTCCCAGAATTTCTTCCAAATTTTAATAAACTCCTCTCAAATTTTAACCAAACTCACACAGAAATTTCAATTATGAATGAATTTGTATTATCGTTAGACTACTCTCTGAGAAATCCCCTCGTAAAATTGACAAACCTCCCGTACACAACTGCAATCAACGCTGTCATTACCTACTCTTGGCATAGTTGTACAAAAGTCACGGTCTTCTCGCACATTAATCGATTGCAGATTTCATTTATTGAAATTAACTTGTTCATTGAGATCATGTCTACTTCCAAATCCATAATTACAAACGACAACCGGTACGAAGATATGCAGTAAATTAATACATGATTTTTTGTTGCATGAAATTCCTTGGAAATTGTTTTTGTTGCATGACATTACATTGAACATCGGAGAATGCATTGCGTTTATAGTTGGACATACTCTTTGGCATATTTATGAGAAAACTATTTGTAAAATGGTAATAGAAAATTGTTTTTAGATCAGATGTGAATAAAAAACTACATCACAAGACTGGTACACAAACATCACTGTGTACCTCATATGTAAGTTACAATCAACGCTGTCCTCGACGATTCGAACATACTTGTTAACAGTCACGGCCTTTTATTCATTAAAACTAACTTGGCTACTTCCAAATCGATAATCACAAACAACAACCTGTACGAAGATATGTAGTAAACTATTGCTTGTTCTTTTGGTGTATGAAAATCTATAGCCTTAACTTCGAAGATCTATAGCTTTGCTGATAAGGTGGTGTTGTTATTCCGGTGATTTTGGAGTTTTTGTTCCGGGGATTTTTACCCCTAATTCGATCGAAATCCAAATTCAGTTGTATTTTTCAGTTTAATGAACCATTGCTAACTGTAAGTTCAAACTAATTTGATGGTTCTGAATCTAAACAGAGACTTACAGTTGTATTTTGAACATTTATATTATTCTTCTTCAGCCATGGACTGGAGAGCGGATAAGAGCGATTTGAATGCCCGTATCATAAGCTGGTCTCGACATCAAGCCTGGTAAATTTACTTTTATTGATACATCGTGTCCTGCAAATACTCATGTCCAGTCTTTTCTGACAATGGACTGTGTTTTGCAGATATGCTTGTCTACTGCAAGCAGTCCTGTATTGTATTGGTGTTAATGAACGACACAAAAGGAAATATATGAAGACATCACAAACTACAGAAAGGGGAGAAAATGTAATGGTTCTGCCTGAATAATTCATAGTGTTATTTAAATTATTAGGTGTGCATGCTAAATTTCATGTAGATATCTAAATCAAAGAAAACCATTTAAACAAAAAAAATTCTTAGAAGTTTATTTTTATCATTGTAAATAACTGCATCAATACATAATGCATTTAAACAAACTGGGTTAATGTTCCCGTGTCCTAATCTCTGGAATATAGTTATAAAAGTTATATTTATAAAAGTTATATTTGGATTTTTTTTAAAGGAAAAAGAAGTAGTATTGACAAAAGCCTACAATAATTGGTTACCGGTGTGATATTAAGAATTTAGTGTGTGAAGGTAATTAAACTATGTAACATAAAAATCTAATCATTCTACGTATTTGTATGGCACAAGAATTAACAAACTGGCTTAATGTTCGTGTGCCTTAATCTTTTCCCCTTGAAAAAATTAGAAGTGATATTTACAAAGATCTAAAATAGTTGGTTACAACCTGGGATATTAAAAGTGGTGTTAAGAATTTAGTGTGAAAAGGTAATTAAACTATGTAGCACAAAAATCTAATCATTCTAAGTTTTTGTAAGGCAGAATGAATAAGGTTAACCATTTTTATCTTTAATATATTTTTGGGCTTGATATTGAAAGAGTATATTTATTTAAAATATAAATATATCATTAAATATGAGTATATTATTAAAATTCTATTTAACAAACTCATTAATTTAAATTTTAATAGATTAAAAAAAAATTTAAATTGATAATAATAAATATATTATTAAAAATATAAATATATCATTAAAATGATCATAGTAAAAAAATAATTCATTAATTTAATTTTAATAAATTAAAAAAATAAACTAATAAATTAAAAAACAAACTAATAATTTTTAAATTAAAAAAATATCTCACAAAATCACTAAAAATGGTTAAAACAAAAATCTCAAAAACTTATATTAATCATCAAACTATTCTACCCACTTAGAAAACAAAAATATAAAAAATTAATATCAACCATCAAACTGAAGAGAGAAAAACAAAACCCCTGGACATTCTGACTTCTGACTTCATTTATAATATTTATAGACTAAAATACATCTGACTTCTGAATTCAATTATAATATTTATAGACTAGAATACAACTTAATATAATATTGTAAAACAAATTTTAGAAAAACAAAAATATCAAAACCTTATATTAACCATTAAACTTCTACCAAGTTAAAAAACAAAAATATGAAAAACTTATATCAACCATCGAACTGAAGTGAGAAAAACAAAAACGCCTAGACATTCTGACTTCAATTATAATAGTTCTAGACTAAAATACAACTTAATATAACATTGTAAAACAGATTTCATCCAGTATGTAATATACTTTTAGATTTTTTTATATAAAAAATATTCTATATATTTGCGAATTTTGATTTATAACTCAGATATAATATATCTCACCCATCTGTAAACAAAAATACAGAAAATCTATTAAAAAGAACTTTACATAATCAACCACCCGCGATCAATGAAATGAATCAAACTTCAATAATCTCTGCAAACAATTTTTAGGTGGAAAAAAATAAAATTATTGCTCTACTTTTCATCGAAACTGTCCAACTGGTTATTGTTCCTGTTTTGCTGGTTTTCAATCCAGCAACTACCGACAAATGCAGCCTTTTTCTTTCGAGGACAACTTTCCCTCTCTTTTACAGGAACATATCTAATCAAGCATAAGGCTACAAACATTCATAAACCCAACATCGATAACTGTAAATTCTGTGTACAATGAATTACAAGCCTGCTGTGTACCACAGAGTAAAACTATCTTCAAACCCATTGAGTCGTTAGTGCACACATACTATTCTATGCTGAAAGGATCAAGCCAGTACTACAGACCATTATCACGCCCACGCTATTTTAGAAACATATGATACTGAACGCTGCTCACTTATGTAAACCATAGGGATGCTATTGTGAAGACAACATAGACCACAAGTCATCACTAAGATCTGCAGATTCAGGCTGATTTAATGGGCATAGCTGCACATTCTGTGGCATAGAAGTATGTGCATCAGTTTCCCGGATCTGCGACTCCTCATGAACAAATGATTCTAGAAGCACACGGAAGATATCTGAATTAAAATCTCCAGCTGCTGCCGTAGAAGCTGGAGAAATGTGATGAGTATAGCTCATTGTTGTGACTTCATCAGGAACTGCAGAACTTGCAGGGATGTCTGATACTTGTAGGGATGTCTGATGCTTTTCATTGTAAAGGAATGCATTGGCAGACATAAAGGCATGATTTGAATCGAGCTGTCCAAGGAAAGATGGAGCTTGTAAACCAGAGTTTAATCTTAAGGTGGATGTTATCATATTATTATTGCTTGTCACGGGATTCTTCATCAAATATTGATCAAGATCGTAACGACCTGTCCCTTTCGGTAACAAACTATTAAAGCATGTAAGCGGTGATGGAGGATAAGGAATTTGCCTAGTGCCCATATTATTGAAGATAGTTTCTTGAAATGCATAGGCTGTTGAAGGTTTCCCTGAAGTCTGAGAAGAACAATTGATAGCAACAGAAGCAGGCTGAGGATGGCATGTCATTGATGTTTCAGGAAGCTGATTCACATTGTTTGCAGAATATGCAATAGCTTTCCCATCATCTTCATTGCCATGGACTGTGATTGCTCGTCCTCGTTTTGATGACACAGGTTGAAGATCAGCTCTGGCATTAGTTTTGCGTTGAGATATTTTGCTGGTTTCTCTATCCCCATGATTCGAACCTTGGTCCTCGGATTCGGACAGGTGCTTGTGTGTCCGCGGGTCTATACCCTGACTGATAAGCTTTTTGCTGAGGTGGGTATTCCAATAGTTCTTGATCTCATTGTCCGTCCTGCCCGGTATACGCCCAGCGATTAATGCCCACCTGCAGAGCAATCGGATAAGGAAAACCCTAATGAAAAGAATAAATCTACCAAACCCTATAAGCTCTTAACAGCATACCTGTTTCCAAGGAGGCGATGCAACCTGAGGATTAAATCTTCCTCCTCGGGCAGAATGTGGCCGCATTTCACATCGGGTCGAAGATAATTCATCCAACGCAATCTGCAGCTTTTCCCGCATCGAAGCAGACCTAGCCAAACCCATTGATTGGACAGAAAAGAGAATCGAGTCAGATCAGAAACCCTAGAAAGTTCACTTAAGGTCCAATTTTTTTTTTTTCCAGAGATGGATACAAACCTGCTTTAATTGGAAGAGTTCTCCACCCTCCTTCGCCGTGAACTTCGATGTAATTTTTTAGGCGAAGATCCTCGTCACGCGTCCACGGCCCTCTATTCAGCCCTGGCGGAGTCCGCCCCATTGATTCAGAACTAGATGAGTAATGTGTAGTCTCTTTCTACTAGAAAATTGAAAATATTGTAAAAGGTGCAGCTGCCCACTATTGAATCGATCACAAAGAAAGAGACACCGAGCTCTGCGCGAACACAATTGTTTATTGCGCGGGATGTGGGTTCGACATGTTCGACTGCTCTTTAAATATCAGGCTACAGGAACATTACAGCTCTAATCATCTGGCATGGCTAAGCTAGCCTTTCTCTCACTAATCATATCCCTCTTGCACAAGTAGTCCCAAGGTTTAGGCTGTAAGGTGAGAACAATCGAGTATAGAAAGGGACAAATCGCGACAGGATTTGGAAGCAATAATTTAATCGACATGCAGCTGCAATTTAACATTCGTAATATGCAATTCTGAGGTAAAGTGGAACATAATTTGTACAATACGTATGAAATGAAGTCCCTGGAATCAAGCGCCATTGCATGATTATAAATATTTTCATCAAAAGCTAGTGGTAATAATTGGTAGTGGTTGCTTGTCGTGACTCGTCATACGGTTGAAGTGGCCGGATACAACATTCCATGTGACATCAGCCACCACCTGACCATCGCCATCTGTGTCAATTAAAAGCGAAGATAAAGTTCATAAAGTTCGTAATGTGCCTACCCCACTATTGCTCGCCCTTTTTTTTCCTTCAAAATTTATTCTTTTCGTTGGCCTCAAATGATTGCTGAACCTCCAAACTGACATACTGCTCATAGATTCCCTATACCAAAAACTGCATTGGCCATTTATACGGAGACTACGCACCGTGCAGTCTCTGCTAGTGCAGTCTTTGCCAGTGATGACCGTATAAGGTTATATATGCACTGACATTAAAGGGTATATATATTTTTAGTGTATATTATTTATCCAAATTATATAATTATCCAGTGATGACAGTATAGGGTTAGTATAGGATTATATATGCACCTACAGCGTACATATATTTTTGTGTATATTATTTATCTAAATTATATAATTATGTTAGTAAATGTGATTGATATAAGTTGATTATCGTGTTATTTAATAAGTTAAATGACATATAATAAATAATGTTATTTTATAGGTTAAATAACATATAAAAGATGGAAAATATGAGTGTAATTCAATCACATTTACTAATGTGATTGTGCTCGTTAAAGTGTGATTGATTCATGGATTATGGTTGAAAAAAGTTGATTGAAATTGATAATGGTTGAATGAGGTTGGTCATGGTTAAGAATTAATGTATTAATGTTACATCCATTTAACATGTTATATTAATGTTGACCATGGTTACATTGTTACATTAATGTTACATTGGACCATGGTTGACCATTGTGGATGATGGTGGACAAGGGATGATGTTATATTAATGTTATTGTTAATGTTATAAAAATATTACCATTAAAGATTGAAGTTGATACCATGGTTGAAAAAGATCAACCATTGTTGGTCAAGACAACCCATTATTGACCTCATTGACTACCATGGTTAACCAAATATTGAAAAAAAAGATTATAATTAACCTTGGTTGATCATGGTTAAACATTATTAAAATTATATTTAATATAACATTAATATAACTATAATAACATTACATTAATCTTAAAAATAAATACTTAATAATTAATAAAAATTTTATCCATAATTAATATATATATATATATATAAAATTAATTAATGAAATTGGTTAATAATGTATATAGAGATGAGAACTTATTCACATGTGGTGTATATATATTCTTGAGCTATAAAACTATTTTTCAATGATTTTTAAATTATTAATTACATATTAATTTTTTAATATTTAAAATAAATAAAATATTAAATCTATTATATATAATTTGTATATTTGAAGTATAGTTAAAATAACAATACAACATAGTAGATTTTTCCAATTTTTGTTTAATAAAATATTAAATTATTTATGTATTTATTGTTGTATTATTTTTGGATAGGTATATATTTTGAAAAACAAATTTCAGAATTTTAATAAATTATTAATAATCATTAAGTGAATGGTAGGGATTGAACCTCCATAAAATATTTTAAAATATTCTAATAGTAGTGACAGAACAAATGTTGATTTTTATTTCAAAAATAGTTATGTCATATTTGTTTTTTTTAGTGAAATTGATTAATTAAAAAAATGTAGTATGAACATGCATTATATAAAAATAGGTTATGGTTTTTTCCTTTTTAATTAAATTGATTAATTAAAAAAATTGTCATATGAACATGCATCATATGAACATGAGTTATGTATTTTTTGGGTACCAACCTAAATCCATATGAACCCTAAATCTACTAAAATGTAAATTAAAAACCAACATTGAATTTGTTTTATTAGTATTTTTTTGTTTTTTAATGTAAGTATTATTTATTATTTTTAACTATAATGCTAAGGGACAACATATCTCTCATAATGACATTTAAAATCCTCTAAGCTCAATTAATGACAACAACAACTGAAAATAAAAATACTGTGGAGAGAGATGTTCTCACCCAAGCTACATTTAAAAATAATAAAATAATACTTAGATTAACAAATTAATAATAATAATAATAACTAATAAAAAAACAATTTCCTCCATAAATAAAACATGTTTATTTCCATTTTAATTTTACATCAAACTTTGTATAGAGAGATAGAATAATTGAAATAAAAAATTCTATTTAAGAAGATATGTAATTGTTTCACTGCTTAATATAGAGTTAACACATGGCATGTAAAAATAATATTATTGATACTACATGATGATGGGTACTTCATTCTATGTTTTGTTGACATATAACATTTAAAAATAAAATATTTTCTTTTTAGCACTAGGGAGAGATGTAATTCTTTCACCATTTAATATTGATTTAGGCACATTACATGTAAAAATAATATTATTAATACTACATGATGGAAATTCATTCCATGTTTTTTTCTTCTAAATAAGACTATTCTATTATTTACATAAAAGGTGTACAGTTACATCATGACTATCGTAAGAAACAGCTGCAGAGAAGGAAAGACAGATTGAAACTGAAAATTGTCCAAGACAGAGAGTTTGAACAACACTGAGAGTTTGGACTAGACAGAGAGTTTGCAGGCCCACGCAGGGGATCCTTACAAGCATAGACAAAGAGGTTGCAGTCCCATCTTAGCCTTACTGCGCTTACATGCATTTCCAAAAAAAATGCAAATTGAACCTTGGCTTAACAACTATTACAAAACTTTTCAATTGTAGCAAAAAGCCCTCTATACTGGGCCGCATAACCTGAAACAGAGCCACCGAGCATGAATTAGGCATTTGGGGGCTCCTCCACGATTCTGCACCATCCCACGTCAAACAGGTCCTGAGCTTGAGCATCATCATTCACATTCGAACTCGAGGCAGTTGGCTCCAACACCGTATCATTGATATTACTCACATTCGAACTCGAGGCAGTTGGCTCCAACACCGTGTCATTGACATTACTTGCTGGGATCGCCATCTCTCGCGGAGAGCCAGGATTCGGCATAGTGACTGAGCCTGGGTCCTCCTGAGGAGAGCTGGACTCTCCCCCTTCCTATGCTTCTTCGAAAAAGAGCACCAAGACATGAGTAGTGATCCTGGGATGGTTCAAAGTGCAGTTAAAAGTGAAGATTACAAAGCCGAAAGAGGGCGAGGACGAGGAGCCTGGAGAATTGGGCTCAAGGAATTGACTAGGCCTCAAAATGCGCCCTCTCCCACGAGAAATGAAGTCACTGGAGGGAGATAAGGATGAAAGGCTGGAGGGCGCCCTTCGAGGGGTGCCTCTTCGGCTAATCATCCTGTGGCGGAGTCGAGGCATGACAACAACAGCGGCCCCTTTATGGATACTAGATCAAACAACCAGAGAAGCAGGGCGCAGGTCGGCCAAGCATACAAACTGACGAGAACCCAAAGCAGCAAAGAGCGTCTAGGAAACTGACTGAGGCGGCTTCTCCGGAGTAACAAAGCAGGAGCCCAGTGTCGTTACCTCCACCCAACATAACATAAACGACACCAGAACAAACCCATGGTGGAGGCTGATATTATTACCCCCTCCCCTGCCTCGAGAATCGTCCACCATAACTCTGGCATTCATGAGAGCCGAGAGTCCGAACATATCAGAGCGTGTGGAGGTAAATGATAATTTAGGATCGCCTGCGATAATTCCTTTAAACTCATCAATGCCCACATACCGATGATCATCCGTCACCTGGTTCATAACTTCGCTGTACAGGGTTGGCAGGGGGCAACATTTCTCACCCCACCCCCGTCCCATCAGCATTACAACCATATTAAGCACCCGCATCCGGGAGATTCATTCCATGTTTCATTGACATGTACAATTTAAAATAAAAATATATTAATAACAAAATAATATTTTATTATGATTTATAAATAACATAATTTTATATCAATTTTATACAGAGAAAAAAAAGAAGTTATGTAGGCATGTCTATTTTGGAATAGGGCTTTTAGAATTTTAATTTTGGTGCCAACATGTTTTTTTGCCAATAATGCTACCACCCCTAAAAATTTGATTATCAATAAATATTAAATAGATGGTTAAGATTTAAACTCCATTGCATATTTTATAAATTTTTTAGCACTATATACAAACCAAACATTGAAATGTATTTCCATAGTTATACTTTTTATTAGTTTTTAATTAAATTCATAAATTAAGACTAGCCTAGATACATTTTAAATTTAGATTTACCAAGTGCCTAAAATTAACTAAATCTCTTTTCACTCTAAACAAAATTAACATCTCAAAAAATTTAATCACCTGATACATTCAAAATTAAAATAAATCTAAAAGGATAATCTAATTAAATTTTTAATTTTTTTAATTTAACAAAATATATCATAATCTAACTATTTTGATACATATAATACTTTACCAAGCATTTAATTAGATGCTACAGTAATTCAAGAATACAATTAAAATGTTGACCAAAACTCAAATTGCAAAATTAGGAAAAAGTGAAAATCCCCTCTATCATAGTACCCTGTATTATATCTACACATAGCTGCCCCATTGGAATGGGCAGATACCGTATGTTGCTGATAAGTCAACACCATCTGCCATTATCGAAATAGGCGAAGACACCGTATGGTGCTCAGTCGATAGCATCTTTAGCATATTTCATTTACTTTGCTCTAAATATGGCATAGATATTGTGTCCACTAAATCCAACTCCAGATAATAATTGCTATAAATAGATGGAGAGATTTGATTACAAGACGATTATACCATTTTGTTACAAAATTAGAGAAGGCATTAGAGGTTTATCGCATCGAGATATAATTACAGAGCTGAGCATTTTACATTAGCAGGGGCACTGTACGTTTCTGCCGAACGTTATGAATATTATCAGTTCACAAGAGTTCAAAGCAGTGTAGCACTGGTAGATCTCAGAGCTTCAGAAGAATGGAGTTAACTCAGTTTGACCTAGAAAGCGATTGAAATTTGCAAGGATCCATGGATTAAAAATCTAGCCAACTATGACAATTAATTAAAATTGACGGGATCGAAGCGTCCAAGAAATATATTCATCGTACACATCAGAATAAAAAGTGCTTAAGCTGCCATACTCAGAATTGAGAAGGATAGTTCAAACATAGCTTATGGATACAAAGGAACAAACAAAAGGCCTTGAGTTCACGAGCCCCGGCTATAATAACAATCAAAATTATCAGAAGTCTAGTTTATCGGTCCATGTGCAACGGAGGCTCTCTTTAATACATGTTTTTCAAATTCAGAACAGAGAAAGATACAAATTTCGAAAAAAATTGTCAATGGCATGTCACGGGACATTATTTAAACAGTCCCAAATGCACTTCCACTAAACCTATTTTTTATAAAACATGGTGACTTTGCAATTTTCAATTATTCATCCCAGGCTTATAGAGGCCATACAAACTACTAACAATTGCATTAATAATATTAAATATTATTAATGCCGGTATGTACATCAATCAAATTATAAAATTTAATAATCCCTAGATATACATCAATCAAATTATAATACTACTTACGAAATATTTAAAATTTAAAAATTTAAAATATAATATAATTTATTAAAATATGATTTGTAAAATTAATATTTTAAATTTTTAGATAAATGTCTTTGGGATTAATCATATTATTAAGATTTGGTCGAGGTTTCGAACAAACCATTGTGGTTTATCCCAAGGATAAGGTGAAGATGAACCACATATCCTAATCATGTGATTAACAGGAAAGACATTTATAATGAAAAAGCCATTTACCTACTATATAGATCACAAAACTCTCAGAACTAATATTTTAAACTTTTGTTATATCCCTTTCCCATATAGAAGTGACCCTAATTCAAAGAGGTTGGGGTTTTACTTATTCCCTTCCATCTAAATATTATATATGCTAGATTTATTTTAAATTTGGATACATTAAATATGGAAAATAAATGATATTTGTAGAAAAATTAACTATGTAATTTTATTTTTCATATTAATAAAAAATAATACATCAACCAATTTGATTATTTTTATGGTTAGAAATTTTATATTTATTATGAATTTAAGTTATATTTATTTTATTTATTTTAAATTTTCCTTTCTTGAATATATATAAAGTATGTTTGAGAAGATATATACATGAGGGTGGGGAAAATATTGGCAAAAACATAAATTCATGAGAGTGAGAAGAAATATAAGTAAAAACATAAATCTATGTTTTTCCCAATATTTTCTCTCATCTCACCACCATATATATATGAGAGAGAAAGGGTATTTAAAAAAAAAAATCAATGTTTTTCACAATATTTCTGCCCACTTCAAAACTCATCTCATATATATTCTCTCAAACATAATTTATGTTTTTCCGATATTTCCTAGCACCTCCACCCTCATATTCTTTGTCCCTCTCTCACTCAGACAAATAGAGTTGTTACTTTTTTATGTTGTTAAAGATGAAATAGACTCTAACTTTATAAATTTTTTAATGTCACCTTATACTATGTAGCTAATGATAAATTCTCCCCAATATTGTATGATAGAATATTTTACTATTCTAAATGTAATAAAAATATTTTTTTTAAATATCATAATAATAATATATTTTTTTTAAAACATGGTGAATAGGTATGGGCAAGGTCTAAGATAAAACCTAGATAAGCTATATACGCCTAAATTTATGACTTAGCAAGAGTAGAGACTCCTCAAAGGTGGGGGAGTCTACTCCTTAGCCAAGAGGTGGAGGATCATGATCATCATCACCACACTACTACACAAAGGGCATTTTTAAGACATTTTTTTAAGACAAAAGAAATTTTGTCTTAAAAGTCCCTTTTTATTTTAATTATTTTACATTATAATTTAGAAAACAATTGAATTGTCTTAAATATAAATTTTAAGACAAAAACACTTTGAGACAAAAATATTTAAGGCAAAATTTTATATTTAAGACAAAAACAATTTGAGACAAAAAATATTTTAAGACAAAACTTTATATTTAAAACAAAAACAATTTCAGATAAAAATATTTTAAGACAACTTTATCTTTAAGACAAAAACAATTTGAGACAAAAATATTTTAAGACAAAATTTTATATTTAAGACAAAAATTTTTTAAGACAAGACTCTATATTTAAGACAAAAACAATTTGAGACAAAAATATTTTAAGGCAAAACTTTATATTTAAGACAAAAACAGTTTGAAACAAAAATATTTTAAGACAACTTTATATTTAAGACAATGGTCATTTAAGACGATGACAATTAAGATGACACTCATTTAAGATAATTAACAATTAAAGCAAAATCGTATCAACTTAAGACAATATTATGTATCACCTGCAAAATTGACGATGACAGTATGCACTAAGTTTGCCACCTTGCAAGCTACTATTATCTTGCTTGCACCTATACTGTCATGTACCTATATTGAGGCCGCTTTTTCACTTACCATTCACGTTATCTTATATAAAGACAATAGTTTTTTGGGTTCTTTGTTTTGTGGGGGTAGCCGAGTTTGAAGAACATGCCAACTTTCTCGCTAACTTTTCCTAGGAAGATTTCTTGAACATCAATTCTTCTCTTGTCCCTTTGATCTCTGTTGATATGATTAGAGACAACTTGTATGTCGCTCCATTTGGGAAGATTGCACAAATATTCCATGAGTGGATAAGGGATAATTATATTTTTTATTTGTGAATAATTGTTCAAACCACATGAAATTTAACTTTCTTTTTTATTATATTTTTCTTTTCATAATTAATATTTTTAATTAAATTAAAATGACACTATGCTAATTATATTAATTTTATTAATTATAAAGTTAAATATAACTTTTAAAAGTTAAAATATTTTTTAACTAATTTTTAAGTATTTAATTTAATGTATATTTATTTGAAAATTATATTAAAAATGACGTAAAAGTAATAAATTAAATATAATTTGATTTCAAAACAATTACAATATACATACCATATTCTAAAATCTAATAAATATATAGATACAGATTAAGATTGGATGAGAAGTCCTTGTATATTCTATTTTATTACTACTCTGGATGTAATAAAATTATTTTAAGACAAAATTTTATATTTAAGACAAAAATATGCAAAACTTTATATTTAAGACAATGGTCATTTAAGACGATGACAATTAAGACGACACTCATTTAAAATAATTAAAAATTAAGACAAAACCATATCAATTTAAGACAATATTATCTAACACCTCCAAAATTGACTGTGACTATGATAGTACACCCTAAGTCTGCCACCTTGCAAGCTACTATTGTCTTGTGCCTATACTGAGGTTGCTATTTCACTTACCATTCATGTTATGTTATATAAAGACAACAATTTGTTGGGTTCTTCATCTTGTGCAGGTAGCCACGAAGAATGCAACAATTTTTGTGGCAAGATTTCCCGAACATCAATTCCTCTCTTGTTCCTTTGATCTCTGTTGATAGAGACAACTTGTGTGTAGTTGCATTTGGGAAGTTTGCACAGATTCCATGAGTGGATAAGGGATAATTATATTTTTTATTTTTGAATAGTTGTTTACATTAAATTTAACTATATAATATTTATTCTTGTATATTATATTTTTCTTTTTCATTAATTATTTTTAGTTAAATATAAAATTACACTATGCTAAATATATTAATTTTTTAATTAATTATAAGTTTAGAATAAAAAATTTGAAAGTTAAAATATTTTAACTAATTTTTAGTATTTAATTTATTGTATATTTTATTTGAAAATTATATTAAAAATTATGTAAAATTAATAAATTAAAGATAATTTGATTTCAAAACAATTACAGTATACATACCATATTCTAAAAATATAATAAATAGATAGATAATGATTAATATTTTTTGGTTGGCCTAACTCATGGGAATTTGAACTTTGAATCTCATGATTTTACATAATACTTCATAACAAGGTGATTGTCAATTGAGTTACACTAGCTATTTTTTTTTAATATGTTAAATTTTTTAAATTACTTCAACTAAAACTTTGATATTAATTTATTGCTAGGTATTAAGATTTTGGTAAAGATTTTCATCTAGTAATTAAAAAACCATGAATGCATTATTAAGAAACCAACTAATATTAGTCATTGGTATCATTTCAAACTAGGGAATAACAACTATGTGAATTATCTTCACACTTAATAGAGATATATATAAATAAATTATGAATGAGGTAGAAAGAGCACCTCTAACATAAAATTTAATTTAACCTAAAAAACCATTGTCATGCCCTTATAGTCACCCACATTGAAGGCTAACTTAGTTTCCGAGATGACCCATCACTCTATATTTGTGATGCATCATGACTGATTTCATCTCATCGATTTTCTCAATCTAAAACTACTTAATTCCATACTACACCTCACTTTTTATATTTCACATTTATTAGAATTCATAACTTTAACACTTATTGAAGTATGTAGATAATCATTCAATACAATTATGCCTTAAGATAACCAACATGCAAATGATATGAATGAAAGTAATATTATAGAATCAACAACCTAACTAGCCTAACAATTGTCAAATATTCAAATGTGTAACAACCAAGTGAACTCTAGTCTCATATAATAATTTAAAAAGTATAAGAGCACAAAATTCATGAAAACCTATCTCCAAATTTCCTATTTGATTTACTACCATCAATCGCAACTTTGTCATAGATAAAAAATGTTTCACTTGATAGAAATAGTAAGTACTCTCGTTGCATGCAATGTATGAAGAGTTAAGTTAAGTGAAGGAAAACAAGTTAAGTCTAATATTAGAATTCAAGTGAGTCGTGGTTCAAAAGTCAATGCTTTGTCAAGAAAATTTAAGTTAAGAAAAATAAAAAATGTTGATTTATGTTAAAGTGAAGTTAGAAAGTTTAGTTAAAGCATCAAGTCAGAGTTTGCATAATTCCATATTTAGAAAGTTTAGTGCTTATATACTCATGGTTGGGTCATTGTAATTTTGAAGTAAGAAGACAAAATTACAACAACTCAGTAGATGTATATGAGAGAATAATTAATGAATGAAACTTCTTTATTCAAGAAGAAGCTTGTTTTTCTTGTGTTTGCATGTTTATCTCTGCCTCTAAATAATAATTGGTATCATAGCAAGGTTTCAAAGAATCAAATGAGTTAAGAAGGCCACGAGCTACTTCCACTAAGATCCTTGACTATTGTGAGTAACCCGCAAATTGAAGTTTGCATCCATTTGTCCATAAGTAGAAACTAGAGCTCATTGATATTTTCCAAACCCAACTACTAAAAGCTTAGGGTGAGTAGGCCTACAAAAATACCATCATATCAAGAGGAAAGAGCCAATGCCATTGACCAAAGAAGGAGTCTCTATTGTAAGTTGTAGCCATGAGCCTCCATAAGAATCTGTGTAGAAGAGATTAGCAAAGTTGCTAGTAATTATTGGGAGTCACTATTAAAGTGAAGGTTAAAATGTTTATATTTAAAGATAATCAAGTGTATGTGATGTTCATTTATATAAGGCTGACACAATAAGAAAAGAAGATAAAAGACAAAATTCATATGACAGTGATGGGTCACAAAGCAATACTGAAGCAAACGGAGAAAAGAAATCAAAAGGAAGATCCAAAGTATTTCGAAGACCTCATAGAGGTTCTCACCATAGTTGGAGCATCTAAGAGACAAGTAGATGAAATAGAATAATTTGAGGATGAATGGATCAGGATAGATCTTGTAACACTTCCAAAATTTACTGGTAAAAAATTTAATTTTTGGGAACTGTCAAAATGAAAACTTTTCTTCAATGTAAATATTTGATTGAGTATTGGTATAATAACCCATATGATGAAGTATGTGATGCCTTAGTATTGGATCTTAGAAAACATGCATTGGATGAGAAGTCCATGTGTAGGGTAGTAAAAGCTACATCTTCCTAAGAAGCATGGAAGACCCTAGAAGTAGAATTTGGTATAAAGGAAACTGACATAAAGCAAAAAATTCTATTATAGTGTGTTGACGAATCAATAGAAAGTCAACTACAAGTCTGAGAGTAAATGAGCAAGACTCTAGGAGGAAAACAAAGCTTGGATAATCCCACTCAAATGTGGATGATGGTCATAAAGACTATAATAGTGAAACCCATCATGAAAATATGCATATGGATGAAGAATACACAGAAATGATTGTAAAGTGAGAAGTTGAAGCCTCTACATGTGAATTAGAGAAAGAGCATATAGATGCTCGAGAACCCCACTGTAACATGGATAATGAAGATGATGGTGAATCCCACTATGAAGAGACACATGTCGATGGTGGTTGCAAAGTGAGTTGTGAATGATGTTGGTATTGTTGCTATATTGTTCACTAAAATAACCTTTATTGGTACTGTATTGTTCCAATTTTTTTAGTCTTTTCTAATCTAATTTCTTTATTTCCTCTTTCCCAAGTTAGATACATATGTGTCAAGTTTTCTTGTGAGATTTCAGTTATGAGATGAGGTAATAAGCATAAATATTTGTGAAAGTCGGGCAAGTTATTGCATTTAAAAGCTTTTTTAGGTTGCAATTTGTTGGCATTATGACACAGGTTTGGTGCTATGACACAAGTGTTGTCCTTGATGGCAACTCACTCAAATGACAAATCACAGTGCAGGCTCTAAAAATGAAAGAAAAAGAGATATATGCAGGTTCCTCTTAACCAAGTCGCATATACACGTGAGTTCGACTATCAAAAGGTGCATATATGTATGCACACACTTTCATGCAAGGAAAAGCAAGTACATTTGGGAAAACTTATTTTTGGTTCATGGTATTTAGTCCTTGGTATTTGGGCCTATGGTTTTGGACCATGGTATCTCGTCCGAAGTGTTGAACCCAAGTATTAGGTCCATGGTATTGATTCTCTATGGTTTTGGACCATGGTATTGAGTAAGGCCTAAGACTATAAAAGGGGGAAGAGATCATTACGCAAAATATTCACTCAAGCATTGAATATCTTATGAAGAGCAAGATCTAGAATCGGGTTATGGTGCATTGCTGGATCTGAACCAAGGAGGAATCTGTGCGCTAGAAGAAGGATAAGTTCTATTGTTGGGTCAAGATCTTAAGGATCGAATAGTAGTATCTTTGCGTGATTTTGATCTGTTATATTTGGCGCATGACTTGATCTATAAATCTAATAATCTGGGTATAACTGATGTTTGAATAAGTGAAAAGGGTAAATTATCTTTTATAGATCTATATGCAGGTTTGGCACAGTAGAGGCGCGTATACACGCAGGTTCAATAAGTCAAAATAGCGTATACGCTAGTTGGCCTTAATACAGCAGCGTATGCACGCAGGTTTCTACATATTGAAGTAGCATACGTCTCATGAAATATGTTTTAGCTACTTCTATTTATTGCTGCAATGTTTTGGATTCAGTATTGGTTTCTAGTTACTATTAATGTATTCTGGTTATAGCATTCAGAGAATTAATTATTTGATTGAAGCAAAGGAGGTTGGTTGATGCAGAGAATTTGATGTTTGACTATTTTCATTGATGGATCCAGTTTGAAAATTTATGAAACGTGGTCCCTGGAAGAAAGAGAAGGTTGTAGCCTTCTGTAGGTCAACACCTACGTACTAGTACATCAGCTATTACAAGAGCTAAGGGGGTTGTAGCTCCCTTCTAGGAGAAGTTGGAGAAGAAGAGAAGGTTGTAGCCTTCTGCAGGTGGAAGCCTACGTACTGGTATAAGGCTGCACCAATATAGAATTATTGTAAAAAGAAGTTTCTTATTAAAAGAATATAGAGACGAATTGCAGCAGGTGGTTTTCACCCACATTAGGTTTCCACCTTATATCTTGTGTCCATGTGTGTGTGATGATCTGTTCTGTTTTATTGCACCTGTTTACTGTTCTTATGGTTAATGAAGTTCTGATGCACTGATTAAAGATCAACATTTAATGAATCATAAGTTTACTGATATACGTTGGTTACTTTGGACACAATAGCGTATATACGCAGTTTCCCATAACTGAAGTAGCGTATACAAATCTGATTGTGAAATGAAAAATAATTGATTTGATAATACTGATTCAGCCCCCCTCTCAGTATTATTTCCAACAATTGGTATCAAAGTAGGTCCTTTAGAAGAAGCTTGATCGCTTGAAGGAATATCTATCATCATGAGCAACTACGAAAGATCAGCCACCAATCTTTGATGGGAGCAACTTCATCTATTGGAAGGTAAGAATCACAGCCTATCTTCAATCTCTTGGTACAAAAGTTTGGGATATCATGGAAGCAAGATACACATTTCCATCAGCAACTCCTACGGATACGGTTGGTAAGAAGTAGTATGAAACAAATGCAAAGGCTATCAATACTCTATTAGGGAGTTTATCTCAATTAGAATTCATCAAGGTTATGCAGCTCAAAACCGCAAAATAAATATGGGACAAGATCATTCTGAGCTATGAAGGAGACGATAAAGTAAAACATGCAAAACTACGAACTCTCAGAATTCAATATGAAAATCTCATAATGCACAATGATGAAAGTGTGGCTAATTATTTCTTATGTATAGATGAGATTGTTAATCGTATAAAAACATGTGTGAAAAGATGAAAGAAGTTACTTTGGTTGAAAAGGTTCTAAGATCTTTGTCTTCTAAGTTTGAATCAAAAGTTTCTGCTATAGAAGAAAAACAGAATCTACAGAGCATTACCATGTCATAGCTGCACAGAATCCTAACTGCTTTTGAAATGAGAAAAGGGGGACCATCAGATAGGAGAGAAGTTGTATTCAAAGCTTCAAGAAAAGGAGATTACAATGAGTCGGGACATATGTCAGAAGGAGAAGAAGAATCAAACTTTTTCAAGAACCTTCAACAGGGTTCTGGAAGATTCAGAGGTAAGCTACCTTTCAAATGTTTTTCTTGTGGAAGAGTCGGTCACTATGCAGCCAAGTGTCCTCATAAAGATAAGCTTGACAAAGGTAAGGAACCAGTTAGATGGAACAGAAAACAGAATGTAAGTAAGAAGATATATTATACACTTGAAGGCAGTGATGAATTTTCAATTAGTGATGAAGATGAACAATGTAATGATCATAGACTTTTGATGGCTTTTGAAGATGATGATTTTTTGGATGCTATAGATGAATATGATCTCTATGAAGAAATTTCTAAACTTAAAATATGTTTAGAAGAAAAGAGTATGATCATAGATACTCTGACATTCCAACCTGCTGAAAGGGAAAAACACAATGAAAAGTTAGAATGTGAAATTGTGGGACTTAGAAAAGATATTGAGAAAACAAAAGCTCTTAATCTTAGATTTGCTAAAGGATCTGAAACTTTAGATGAGATTATCAAAGTGCAGCGTTCTCCTCTAATCAAGATAGGTGTTGGATATTTTGAAGAAGCATCTCAAGCACAGAAGAAATCCACCTCCAAAAGTTATCTAGATGTAGCAAGGAGAAGTGAATAGGTTGTCAATCGACAGCAAAAGCATAAAGCTAATCACAAGTTAAATCAGGGTCAATCTACTTCAAGGATGAACAAAGATCACCAAGTAACTCGAGGGCAGTCTACTTCAAGGATGAACAAAAGTTACAACCAATTGCAGGTAAATCACTCTCAATTTTCCTATGGAAACTACAATCACCTTGACGGTAGCTTTGATAATCGCGAGAATTTCTTCAATGGCCAATGTTTCTCTTGTCATAACTTTGGACACAAAGCTGCTCAATGTTTTTCCTACAAGACCATCATGACTAGAGAAGGACGAAATCAAAGGAGTGTGACTGGGATCATGAAAAGGACCTATAATAACTTTTATGGCCTTGAAAATGAAATAGAATGTTCTATTTGTAACAACTTTAGTCATGAAGATTTTGAATGCAGGAGTATGTTTTGACAAACAAATCAGAAGGATCAAGCTTCATTGAGTCCCAAAACATGGAGAAAGAAAGAACTGCAACTAGAAAGATGTGGTATAGCCTTGTATTTGGAAGGACATGAAAATTAGTGGTACATCGACAGTGGATGCTCAAAACATGTGACAGGTGATAAAGAAAAGCTTTAGTCATATAGTGCCTTAGAAAAGGAAAGGAATGTCTCATTTGGAAATGACACCCCTACACTCATAAAAGGTAAAGGTTTTGTTCTTTTGAAAGAAAAGGTCAAAGCTGGAAATGTTATGTATGTTGATGGCTTAAATCATAATCTATTAAGTGTCAGCCAAATGTGTGATCAAGGAAATGAGCTAATATTTCGATCAAATGGATGTATTGTTCGTGAGCTTGATACAGGAGAAACAGCGATGAAAGGCATAAGAACTCCAAATAATTTATACATACTAAAGGGAGGACAACAACAATGCTATCTAAGAAAGAATGATGAACACTAGCTATGGCACAGAAGATTGGGGCATCTAAGCTTCTCTCAGATAAGGAAAGCATGCAAATATCAGGGGGTTCATGATCTCCTTGACATCAGAATTCCAAACAATACAATATGAAAATCATGTCAGTTTGGCAAGAAAACAGAACTAATTTCCCTGAGAAGGAAGGATCAGCTAGTAAGCCACTTGAACTTTTCCATACTAATGTATGTGGTCCATCTAGGAAAAGGTCACCTCAAGGAGAAGAATACTTCATATTGTTCATTAACGACTTTTCCAGGATGTGTTGGATAGGAATTCTGAAGCAAAAAGACGAAGCTTTTGAAAAGTTCAAAGCATTCAAAGGCTTGGTTGAGAACGAATCAGATCGCAGAATCAAATACCTCAGGTCTGATCAAGGAGGGGAATTTATCTCGAATGAATTTTTTGATTTTTGTGAAGAACATGGAATAAGAAGGGAATTCTATACTGCAAGGACTCAACAAAATGGAGTAGTGGAAGGGATGAACAAAACCGTTCAACAAATGGCTCATGCTATGCTTGATGAGTCTGGAACTCCTGCAACCTTCTGGGGTGAAGCTGCATTTGCTGCCGTTACTATTCTCAACAAGACAAATGTCCGGGTGAACAACACTTAGACTCCTCATGAACTTTGGTATGGTAAGACTCCTACGGTAAAATACTTCAAAAATTTTGGAAGCAAATGTTACATCAAAAGGACTGATGAAAACCTTGACAAGTTTGAACCTGGAGCAGATGAAGGCATTCTCCTTGGTTACTCTCCCCACAGCAAAGGATATAAGTGTTACAATAAAAGACTTGGAATAATTGTTGAAAGTATTGATATAGTGGTTGATGAAGAAGGAAACAATCTTATGCAGGTAAAATCCGAAGATTTGAAAGGTGATGAGGACTATCCTTCAACATCAAATCAAACTTATGATGAAGAAGAAACATATGAGGCACCAGAAGAATAGATAAGGGTAGAAGAAAAGACTCCATCCAAGTATGTCATAAGAATCATCCAGAGACTCAAATTTTGGGACAGAAAGAGGCAGGTGTACAAACAAGAAGAACTATTTCATAAGCTTCAAGCTATCTAGCATTGCTCTCCTCCAATAAACCATGAAATGTAAGTGAAGCATGCAAAGATGAATGCTGGGTCAAGGCCATGAATGAAGAACTTGATCAGATTGAAAAGAATAGCACTTGGGAGTTGGTTCCAAGACCAAATGATAAGAATGTCATAGGGACCAAATGGATATTCAAAAACAAGCTGAATGAAAATGGAGATGTTATTAGAAACAAGGCCAGACTTGTTTGTAAAGGGTATGCTCAACAAGAAGGCATAGACTTTGAAGAAACTTTTGCACTGGTTGCTAGACTTGAAGTCATAAGAATGTTCCTTGCTCTTTCTAGCTTTCAGAAGTTCAAAGTATTTCAAATGGATGTGAAATCTTCCTTTTTAAATGGAGACTTAGAAGAAGAAGTGTATATTGAGCAACCAGATGGATTCATCCTTGGAAATGATCCAAAACTTGTATGAAAACTTAAGAAGGAACTCTATGGTCTTAAACAGGCTACAAGGGCTTGGTATTATTGTCTGGACAAATACCTCCATCAACAAGGTTTTTCAAAAGGATCAATAGATAACAATCTATATATAAAAATTGATAATGATAAATTGCTAATACGTTTTGTGTATGTTGATGATATCATCTTGGTAGAAATGAAGAAGCCATGAGTCAAAACTTTGCTTTGGTGATGCAAAAAGAATTTGAAATTTCCTTTCTTGGTGATCTGACATATTTTCTTGGTTTACAACTCCAACAAAATAAAGACGGTATCTTTTTTATCACAAACCAAGTACCTCAAGCAGATCTTGAAGAAATATGGCATGGAAGATTCGAAACTAGTATGTACCCCTATGGTAACAAGATGCAGCCTCAACGAAAATGACGATTCAGCAGCAATACATCAACCAACCTATAGATCCATGATTGGTAGTTTGCTCTATCTGACAGGTACCCGACTAGACATCATGCATGTAGTGGGAATAGTTGGAAGGTTCCAGGCAAATCCAAAAAAAGCACACCTTCAGGCGGCTAAAAGGATTTTCAAATATCATCAAGGAACACAAAACTTTGGATTATGGTATCCTAGAGATACTGATATCATACTTCATGCATATATAGATGCAGATTGGGTAGGAAGCGTGGATGACAGAAAAAGCACTAGTGGTGGTGCATTCTTTATGGGTTCCAAATTAGTATCTTGGTTCAGCAAGAAACAAAGTTCAATTGCCTTATCTACAACTGAAGCGGAATATGTGGCTGTTGCATCTTGTTGCACACAACTCCTTTGGATGATGCAAACTTTCCAAGATTTTCAAATCACTTGTACTACACCTATCTCTATTTTATGTGATAATACAAGTGCAACCAGTATTTCAAAGAATCATGTCATGCATTCAAAGACCAAGCACATACCTATCAAATATCATTTTCTCTGAGAACAAATGCTTGAACAAAAGGTCAAATTGGAGTATGTTCCCTCCAAGGAACAACTTGTTGATATACTCACCAAACCACTACCCGAGGAGACATTTGAATACCTCAGACAGAAGCTGGGAGTAGTTGATGCATCATCTTGCTGTTGAAACTTGTCTATTTCAGAGAAAAGTGGTTGTACATGAGTTTTAATGAGGATAATCCGCATACATATGTCGGTTTATGTGGATACAATCACGTATATGTTGGTTTGAAGACAAAGTGGGCTAGGCTTAGGTTGAAAAGAGTCTGATATGGGTCTGACAGAGACCTTCTGACACAGGTTCAGGGGGATCATATATACTTATAATAATGCATTGTTGGCATTATCTTAGAAGATCTTGGTTCAAGTTCACAGTGTTTTTGGTTTCAGGAGGAACAAGTGCAGAAGGAGAACATGGTTACTGGTGATTGACAGATGCTGTTGATGATAGTTTTTTATGACTATCATAGTCTTGTTGTAGATATTTCGTCTCTATGTCATGTATTTATTTTCTTATCAAGGTCATGTAATAGCCTATTTTGGTTTCCCCACTATGCCTAAGATGGATGATGTAATGTTCTTGTTTTA
Organism: Pinus taeda; assembly: GCA_000404065.3. Lineage (NCBI taxonomy): Eukaryota > Viridiplantae > Streptophyta > Pinopsida > Pinales > Pinaceae > Pinus > Pinus taeda. The sequence goes on from APFE030050212.1 coordinate 44,761, forward strand.
TCATGTGTAAACTTTTGGTGTATCCCCACTTGGTTGGATGGATAAGTTAATATTGGTATATCCCCACTTGGTTGGGAGATGGATGTATGTATGAGTCTTTGGTGATAGGAAGGTCATTTATAATGTATGAAGTCATGTTTCTTCTTGTAGAACATATTCTTGCAAACATTGCCTACAGTTAGGGGGAGCATGGACAACACAGCAGAATAGAGATTTTAGCATGTAATCAGGAGGAGCATAACCCTTTGCCCTTGATGAAAAAGGGGGAGAATGACTTTGAGTGACTTGGGGTTGCCATTAAGTCCAAAGGGGGAGATTGTTGGAATTATGACACAAGTTTGGCACTATGACACAGGTGTTGTCCTTGATGGCAACTCACTCAAATGACAGATCACAGTTCAGGCTCTCAAAATGAAAGAAAAAGAGATATACGTAGGTTCCTCTTAACCAAGTCGCGTATACACGCGGGTTCGACGATCAAAAGGTGCGTATACGTATGCATGCACTTTCATGTGAGGAAAAGCGTGTACATTTGGGAAAACTTATTTTTGGTTCATGGTATTTAGTCCTTGGTATTTGGACCTATGGTTTTGGACCATGGTATCTCGTCCGAAGTGTTGAACCCACATATTGGGTCTATGGTATTGATTCTCTATGGTTTTGGACCATGGTATTGAGTAAGGTCTAAGACTATAAAAGGGGGAAGAGATCATTAGGAAAAATATTCACTCAAGCATTGAATATCTTATGAAGAGCAAGATCTAGAATTGGGTTATGGTGCATGGTTGGATCTGAACCAAGGAGGAATCTATGCACTGATTATCTGAATAAGTGAAAACGGTAAGTTATCTTTTATAGATCTGTACGCAAGTTTGGCACAACAGAGGTGCGTATACACACCAGTTCAGTAAGTCAAAACATCGTATATACCAGTTGGCCTTAATACAGTAGCGTATGCACGCAGGTTTCTACATATTCAATTAGCATAGGTTTCATGAAATATGTTTTAGCTACTTCTGTTTATTGTTGTAGTGTTTTGGGTTCGGGATTGGTTTTTGGATAGTGTTAATGTATTATAGTTACAACATTCAGAGAAGTAATTGTTTCATTGAAGCAAAGGAGATTGGTTGATGTAGATGAATTTGATGTTTGACTATTTTCATTGATGGATCCAGTTTGAAAATTTATGAAACGTGTTCCCTGGAAGAAAGTGAAGGTTGTAGCCTTCTGTAGGTTAGCACCTACGTACTAGTACATCAGCTAGTACAAGAGCTAAGGGGGTTGTAGCTCCTTTCCAGGAGAAGTTGGAGAACGAGAGAAGGTTTTAGCCTTCTGCAAGTAGAAGCCTGCGTACTGGTATATGACTGAACTAGTATAGAAATGTTGTAAAAAGAAGTTTCTTATTAAAAGAAAATAGAGATGAATTGCAGTAGGTGGTTTTCACCCATGTTGGGTTTCCACATTATATCTTGTGTCCATGTGTGTGTGATGATCTGTTCTGTTTTATTACACCTATTTATTTATTGTTCTTATGGTTAATGAAGTTCTGATGCACTGATTAAAGATCAACATTTAATGAATCATAAGTTTACTGATATACACTGGTTACCTTAGACACAGTAGCATATATACACAGTTTCCCATAACTGAAGTGGCGTATACGAATCTGATTGTGGAATGAAAAATAATTGATTTGATAATACTGATTCAACCCCCCCCCCTCTCAGTATTATTTCCAACACAATTGTGATCGAACAATGTTGTGCCCCAAATTTATATCATTTTCCCAAGATATCATATGCACTATTTAAAACTAAAAGTTTACAGAGAAACTAACTATTGTATTCTAAAAAGAACTATATTCATATATGGTGTTGAAAAATGTAGCTAAGTTTGGTCTTCATAAAATGTATTTGTCAAAATAATTTTTATTATTGTTACAATGACTTAGCAAATCATGGGTTTCATGCTTGGGTCATCATTTTATTAGTAAAAATCCTCATTTTGGACTCCTAGGATTAATAAAGATTCATTAGAGTCATTCTATATTCTATGAGACCGTTCTTAGGCTTTCGAATGATGTAAAATGATTTTTTTTTTAGTAAAAAATGAATTTTGTAACCTCCACACCAACTTGGCCTCAAGAAGATCAAGTCGACCTCAAGGAATTCAACCTCATTGGAAGGCTATATATACAAGGCAGTTCGACTTCATTTGGAGCATCTCATCTCTCTCACACAAAGTTCGATATCTAAAGCTGGAAGCTAGAATCTAGGAAAAGTGCGAAGGTGAAGAAGGAGGCTAAAAGAAGTGTGATTTTGGTCAAGGAAGAAGGGAAGAAAAATATTAAAGTTTTGGTTTCTCTCTCTCTCTCTCTCTCTCTCTCTCTCTCTCCCATGTGAGCTAGTTTAGGAGATCGAATTCTCCTTTTCAAATTCAAAGCTGTTGTTGATGACGGAAGTTGCCAAGTCGAAGTTGCTAGGGTCAAAGTGTTGTTGTTGCTAGGTCAAAGGTGGGATCAAAGAAGGAGAGGCTGGCTTCATGTGGAGGAGGTATGTGTCTAGGTTGATGAGTCTTAAGAATAACTATTGAAGGAAGATATTTTTGAATGGGTTTTCCTTAGATAGGGGGTTTGCCCTGGCAAAGTGCCCACATCTTATGACTTGTGCTTTTGTGATCATCATGCACACTTAATTTGGTAATTTCTTGATGAAAGATAATATAAAAATAAGTAAATAAGGAAACATAATTCACAAGTAATTATCAAGAAATATAAATTTAACCTTAATCCTACTACCATTGATTTCTCAGCATGGTTTCAGAGCTAAAGGTCAAAGAAGATTAAAGATCACTTCATTGACTTAAAGGAAATGATTACTCCATCAATGATAAGAATGGGATTCAATTCTAGAAGAAGATTGTCTACTACTTATTTGACAAGGTCAAAAGTCAAGGGTTCTTAGTTGCACTTACATGATCAATTAATGATGATAATTAATGGATCATTCATAGTGGAGCATCAAGGCATATGACAAGGGAAAGTAAACAACTACAAACTATAACAAAGGAATCATCTTCCCATTTAGTGGAATTGGGATACAACCAAAGCTATGTTGTTAGAGGCTTGGGATCAACATCTTTAAGGCTGGTGAATGGAGAAAAATTACATCTCAACAACATACTATATGTTCCAGGTTTGAAAAAGAATTTATTTTCAATTTATTTCTTAGATTATAGAGGGGATAGAGTTTCTTTTGTTGATGGAAAGGACTTGGTTTGGGTAAAAGATTCAAGTATTGATAAAGTTAGGGTTATTGAAGTTCTTGAAGGAAGTCTGTATAGAGTCATTACACCACCTCCTCAATCACTAGTTCATATGGAAATCTCTCCTATTGAGCTATTGCATAGAAGATATGGTCATGTTCACTACAAGGCCATTCCCACTCTTAAAAATCTTATTCATGGCATCCTCGATATCGAAGAAGATTTTGAAGGATTTTTCAAGGGATGCTCTTTGGAAAAACATACAAGAAATCCATTTCTCAATTAGTGAAACAAGGTCTAAAGAAAAAGGATAAAGTATTTGATAAAATTCAAAGAGTTTAGATGTGAAGTGGAAAACCTAATCGAAAGAAAGATAAAAACTTTGAGATTTGACAATGGTGGGGAATACACTTTTAAAGAATCGATTGCATATTGTAGAAAAGTGAGACTTAAGAAGGAGCTTATTGTTCCCTACTATACTAAACAAAATTGAGAGGCCGAAAGAAATAATAGGACAATTGAAGAAGGTGTACGAACAATGCTACTTGATCAAGACTTGTGATAATTTCTGTGGGGAGAAGCAGCAATGACAACCATATTTATATTCAAAATATAATTCCTCATAGAATTATCGATAATATGACACCCGAGAAAGCATTCATAGGAAAGAAGCCAAGTGTGGACCATCTTCAAATCTTTGGGATTCCTACCTATATCCATGTTCCAAAGGACAAATGAAAATAAATAAATTCTACAAGTATCAAAGGGATATTTGTTGGCTACAGCCTCCCCTCAAAGTTATATAGAATCTACATCAAGGAAGGGAGACACATTGAAGTAAGTAGGTGATCTGGAATATATCTAGGACAAAGTATTAAAGGTATTACAGACTCATGTGCATGGATATGCTTATGTTACTTTATGCAATGGATCGATAAGATTTCAAAATACACAGAAATTGAGGTAGTTAAGGAAAATATAACAAGAAAACATGTAAGACAACAAGTTTAATAAGGAGTTCACCCAATGCTCATGGGCTACGTCTCTTGGTCCAGCTCTTAGTGGTGGCCTCTCTATTATGTTTTAAGTAGGGTTTTTTCTACAATAGTGAGCTCAATTCGAATCTCACTAAACAGATGAAAGTCAGTAGGAATGGAGTGCACAGACTCTCGTTACTGAAATTCGAACTCTGATGGTCACAGTAGTATGACAGTACTATGTTGAGGAGTTTGCTTGAACCTCTCAAGCCTTCTATGGAGTACACAGACTCTCTGACTCTCTTTGGCTCTATCTGGCTCGATGTTGCCTTCAGTTCAACTCGGCTTCTACTCTCTGTTTGCTGCCCTCAGCTATCTGCCTTCTTGTGTTTTTCTGCTTCTGTTAGGTCATGGCTTTAAGGCCAGTCCGTTCTTTTGATTGTTCATTTCCGCTTCCCGACCTTTTGGTTTCCTTACCTCTATCTGTTTGAATTCCTCTGCTATGTGTCAGCATCACTAGGTAACGCCTCGTAGGGAGGTCGCCACCTATTTCCTAACGAATTGGGCATCAGATTCCTTGAATCATTTTTGAATGGCTGTTAATTCTGTTTGCTTCAAGATCACCCATGAAACATGAATCGTTTTCCAAATCATCATCCACGTCAAACTTCAAATCCCCTTTCATATTGCTTTTTGACTTGTCAAATTTGGTCAGTCATCGAGACACATCTCCACCATCAATCTGGGCCCCCCCAGATCCTACAGTCGTCCTTCATATTGGGTGGACAAGTTGCACGATGTTTACCCGTTTGATGTGGGTAGCTTTCTCTCTCATCCATCGGACATGTGTCGCTCGATGTGTGGCATCGGAAGGGAATCAGTCAAAACTTGTCATCTCGAGGCCTTCTAATATCCTACTGGTTTGTGGAATCCCACACTATGGAACTAAATGCATTACATTTCTGAATTTTATAGCGTTTTTGGGTCCAGGCACTTTGGGGCTTTCCTTCACTGAGGGGGATGCCCCGCTTATCACTAATAGCATATCAGAAACCACCCCCATTTCTTCATTTTTCCTCTGATTTCGCCAGTTTGCACCAGCATGCATTACCATGGGCCAACAGTTTATGCGCTCGACTGAGGTTCCTTGTTGCTCCACTCTGGCCACAACTGCAATTGTTACGAGGATTCCTTCTGATAAATTCTATTTTTCTAAGACTTGAATCTTTTGGCATAACTTGAAACAGTCATGAAAACTAAGAGAGTGTTTAGGATCTAATTCGGATCATGACCTTCCCACTGAAAAAAATTGGACCACCAAAAGTTGGTTTTCTTTTAAGCGTCAATCAAGTGAGGGTATTGCTTCCTCACTTTCTCAATTTCTATCCATTTTGCACTGCTTGGATTTGAACCTTTGAGTCCAATCCTGAGGTATTCAACATCTGCTCTATGCGTAGTTCTTGCCTTCCTATCCAGAACAATATCTTCCTACAATTCATTAAGATATTCAGGCAACAGATCATCAATAGAAGGCAATTGACTCTGCTCTTCGGGATCTTCGATTAATGAAGATTCAAATAGTCACAAGCTGTCTACATTAACAACTGAGTAGATGTGCATGTAAGCTGGTAGATCAAGGCAAAAAGCATTCTCATCAATTTTCTCAAGTATCTTGAAAGGTCCATACCTTATTGGCTTCAGCTTCTTACCTTCACCTTGCATTCTGTCTTTGTTGATATACAGCTAGACTTGATCACTAACTTGGAAACTATGCTCCATCCGATGCTTGTCATGCCTTGACTTGTACTTGGCTTGGATCTTTTCCAGTTGTTCCTATACTTCCTGGTGAATCTCTTGGATTTGTTCAATGAACTTGGTTTCCTTGTCCACATCATTGTGTCCATCAACTGTTATGTCTTTACCAAAGACAAAATCCAAGGGAGACCTTGGTGCGAAACCAAAACAGGTCTTGAAAGGAGATCTCTGTGTAGAAGAATGTTTAGCTCGGTTGTAAGCATGCTGCACATAACATAAATGTTCATCCCAAAGTTTGGGATGCTTGCTGCAATAGCCCCTAAGCAACTGGATGACTATCCTGTTGACCACTTCTATTTGGCCATCTATTTGCAGATGAAAAGTTGTGCTCTTCTTCAGCTTGGTGTCCATCAATTCCCACAAACTTGACCAAAATTTCCCAACAAATCGGGTATCTCGATCAGATATTATGGAAGTGGGTAATCCAAAATAAACCCATACATGCTGAAAGAACAACTTTGCAGTTTTTTCAGCTGTAACCTGTTTGTTATTGGATCACTATCCTGTTGACCACTTTTGTTTGGCCATCTGTTTGCGAATGAAAAGTTGTGCTCTTCTTCAACCTAGTGTCCATGAATTCCCAAAAACTTGACCAAAATTTCCCAACAAATCGGGTATCTCGATCAGATATTATGGAAGTGGGTAATCCAAAATGAACCTATACACGCTGAAAGAACAACTTTGCAGTTTGTTTCACTGTAATCTATTTGTTACAAGGTATTAAAATACACATTTTGTTGAACCTATCCACAACAACATATAAATAGTTATGACCTTTCCTAGATTTAGGCAGTCCTCCAACAAAGTCCATGGAAACACTTTCCCAAGGATGAGAAGGAACTGCTAGTGGAGTGTACAGGCCTAGTTTTCTATTGCTGGCCTTGCTTTTAGCACATGTGGCACACCCTCTTACATATCTATAAACTATCTCATTCATTTTTGGCCAATAAAAAAATCTTTGCAGCTATGCAACTATTTTACTTACAGCAAAGTGACCTGATATTAGAGAAGTGTGTGCTTCTCGAATTATCTTTACTCTTTTAGTTTGTGTAATGCATAGCTTCCCAAAATGATAAAAGAGTTGGTCCTTAACATGATAATCCAATTCTTCTACTCGTTTCCCTTGACTTAAATTTGCATATACATCTTTAAAATCTATATCTTGAGCATATTGTGTAGGAATTTACAGGGTAAGTTCCTCAGACAGAACACCAAAAGGACACCGCTCACAAGCAGATCATAGATCAATACACCAGTATTTTGACATGGTTAAAACTCTCAAAGAGGGAAACAGTCCACGGCCTGAGCCAACGCGGCCACTTCAGGCAATTTATTAATAAAAGAACGAAAATTTACATAAGCTTCTCTTGTGAACGGTTAACCTACAAATGCCCCTCCATGTGCTTTAAATAGAATTCATGGACCAATCGGGTGTTAAGCCATGGATCAAGTGTTGGTAATACCGAGGAGAGAATGAACCGTCGGATCACTACAAATCGTGACCGTCGGATTGTAAGTTACAAATGTACATAGTAAAGAAACACACTTTACCTAACTCTATACTAGACCAAGTTATACTTAACTATTCCTATGTGTCGGAATATCCTAACACCCCCCTTAAGAACAACTTGGGATAGGATTGAAGGATTTACAAATATGACACAATAGGAGAAGGAAGGAGGCACTAGAGCCTATCCCCCCTTAGTGACAACTTCCTGAACTCCAAGCATATACCGAAGTTTAGTGAACTTCGCCTCTGTGAGAGCCTTTGTGAAGATGTTTGCAATCTGATCATCTGTTGAACACTATTGCACTTCAAGAACATGATCATGAATGAGTTTTCTGATGAAGTGCATGTGTAGTTCAATGTGTTTGCTGCACTGATGCTGGACTGGATCTTTGCATAGCTGAATGGCACTTTGATTATCACACCAAAGTGTGGTTGGATGCTGCTGCTCAAAGCCAAATTCTGATAGGATCTGACGAAGCCACAAGGCTTCCTTACTAGTTTCCACGGCACCACGATACTCTGCTTCTGCTGACGAAAGAGAAATGGCAGCCTGTTTCTTACAAGCCCATGTAATAGGTCCTGAACCAAGAGTGAAGACATAACCGGCAGTAGACTTCCGATCATCAGGGTCACCAGCCCAATCAGAATCAGTGAAACCAACTAATAGAGGAGCTGCTTTGGCACTGTAATGAATCCCAAACTGTACTGTAACTCGAACATAACGAAGTATTCTTTTAGCTGCTTTCCAATGACTTTCACGGGGGTTTTGCATAAAACGAGCAACAAGGCCAACAGCAAAGGAAAGGTCAGGACGAGTATGGTTTAAATACAAGAGTTTTCCTACAAGTTGACGGTATAAGGTAGCATCAACTTCAGGAGAAGTACAAGAGACTGAAAGTTTGACTCCAGACTGAAAGGGAGAAGGAGCTGGCTTACAATCTTCCATGTGAAATGACGAAGAATATCACAAGCATACTTAGACTGGGAAAGGGAAATACCCTCCTTGGATTGCAAGACTTGAAGACCGAGAAAATAGTGTAAGTGTCCTAAGTCTGTCATTTCAAATTTCTTTTTAAGGCTGGACTTCACATGGTTTATAAGGTTGGGATCACTACCAGTAAGAATAAGATCATCAACATAAAGAACCAAGATGATAAGAGAGTTTCCCACTTTCTTGGTGTAGACAGTATTGTCAGAATAACACCTAGAAAAGCCAGATTCTAAAAGAAAGCTATCCATTTGGGCATACCAAGCCCGAGGAGCTTGCTTGAGACCATAAAGAGATTTCTTAAGTCGACATACAAGGCTGGAGTCTGTTTGGATGAAGCCAATGGGTTGTTCCATATAGATTTCTTCATGCAAGTCCCCATGCAAGAAGGCAGATTTAACATACATCTGATGGACTTCCCATTTTAAAGAGGCAGCAAGGGAAAGAACAAGGCGGATAGAGTTCATTTTGGCAACAGGGGAGAAGGTTTCAGTGTAGTTAATGCCTTCAACCTGTGAAAAGCCCTTAGCAACAAGACGAGCTTTATGTTTATCAACTTTCCCATCTGGTCCATACTTGGTTCTGTAAACCCATTTACATCTAACAAGTTTGCGTCCCTTTGGTAGAGGAACAAGATCCCATGTATCATTTGCCAACAATGAATGCTATTCTTCATTCATAGCTGCTTCCCAATGTGGATGGCCTGAAGCTTCTGCAAAAGTGTCAGGATCATGATTTACTGGAGCTTGAGCCAGTAAAAAAGAGGCTCTTTCAAACTGAGAACGTGTACGTCGCTGATCTGTAGGATCACCGGCAAGATCACCTGCTGCATCCCGAGTAGCACGGACCCATCTTGGAAGTTGAGGATCCTGAGAAGGT
>APFE030050212.1:59372-71034 GCA_000404065.3 Pinus taeda
ATAAGCTTCTCTCGTGAACAGTTAACCTACAAATGACCCTCCATGCGCTTTAAATAGAATTCATGGACCAATTGGGTGTTAAGCCACAGATCAAGTGTCGGTAATACCAAGGAGAGAATGAATCGTCGGATCACTACAAATCGTGACCGTCGGATTGTAAGTTACAACTATACATAGTAAAGAAACACACTTTACCTAAATCTATACTAGACCAAGTTATACTTAACTATTCTTATGTATCGAAATATCCTAACATATTGTTCAATGTAGCTTTCATGCAATACTGGATTATGCTTAAGTATAGTAGATGGATTTATAATTGGTCTGGAGATCATATTTGCAACTTTATTGTGTATGCCCTTTTTATATCTAATGATTAAATGAAATTGTTGTAGAAAACCCATCCATCTATGGTGTCTTGATTGTTGCAACTTAGTTTGGGAGTGTAGATATTGAAGTGGTTGATGATCAATATGTATAACTGTCTCTTTGCTTATTAAGTAATGTTTCCACTTTTTCACACTTTGTACTAATGCATACAATTCTTTATCATATGTGGGATAGTTAACTACTGTAGAATTAAATGTCTCAGAAAGATAACATATGGGTTTACTATGCTGCATCAACACTGCTCCCATGGCATTGTCACTGGAATCTATTCAATCTCAAGTGGTCTTTGAAGATCGGGTAGTGTTAGTACTGGTGTTGCACTAATCTTTTCTTTCAAGGTGTCAAAGGCTTTCTGCTATTTGCCTTCCCACCAAAACACCTTGTTCAATCCTGTTAAAGCATGTAAGGGAGCTGCAATTAAGGAAAAGTTAGAATTAAACTTTCTCCAATATTGTGCTACTCCTAAGAAGCTTCTAACTTCTGTAGCAGATTTGGGTTTAGGGCAATTTACAATGACTACAACCTTAGAGGGATCTATCTTCAATTCACCACCCCCTACTATATGTCCCAAATAATTCAAAGATGTTTTTCCAAATTCACATTTTGAGAGTTTAACATAAAGATTTTCTTTTTTTCAAAACATCTAGAGTCTACTTAACATGCTTTGAATGTTCTTCCCACGTTTTGCTGAATATAAGAATGTCATCCAGATATACAATAAAAAAATCATCAAGAAAAGGTCTGAGTACATCATTCATTACACTCATGAAAGTAGCAGGAGCATTAGTTAAGCCAAAAGGCATAACCAACCACTCATACAATCCCTACTTTGTTTTGAAAGTAGTCTTCCATGCATCTTGCTCTGCAACTTTGAGCTTATGATAACCACTATTCAAGCCTAACTTGGAAAAATAAACAGCTTCTTTCAATTGATATAATAGATCATCTATGCGAGGAAGGGGATAATGATTTTTTATTGTTATCTTATTGAGTGCTCAGTAATCAATGCACATTCTCCATGAGCCATCTTTCTTTCTCACCAAAACAATTGGAGATCCACATGGTGATGTGCTAGGTCTGATGAACCCCTTCTCGAGCAGCTCCTGTACCTGCTTCCTGATTTCTGCATTCTCTAAAGAAAACAACTTGTACATTCCAATGCTAGGCAATGGAGCATCTTGTTGCAAATTAATATCATGCACTATTTCCTTTTTGGGCGGCAGACCTTTAGGTTCTTGAAACAATATATGATATTCCGAAACAACTTTTTCTAAATCAACTTGTTGTTTAGCATCACAACCCTCAAATACATTAGTTTTATCAAGTTTCTTTTCCTTTACAACCATCAGTAGAAATTGTTTGCATGAATTTACAATTCATTTCATTTGCCCTGAGTTTATGAGAGTATAATTATTCTTTAGCTTATGAGCTCTTACAATATATTCAATTCCATCTTTAATGAGTAGATACTTGTTCTCAGCTTTATAGAGAATAGCTTTTCTATCATACAAGTAAGGACTTCCTAAAACAATTCCACATATATCTAAAGGAACTATATCTAACTCAACCTCATCTACAAATGCTGACCCAAAAGAAAACTTAAGTTTACATTATCTGGTCACTTGTAGCTTTGCTTTATCACATAACCAATCTAATGGGTATGGTTTCTTGTGAGGTGTGGTTAGTAATCCCAACTTCTTTACAATTTCTTCAGAAATTAAATTTACTTGTGAGCCACTATCAAGCAAAGCATCAATCTTTTGATGATTGGAAATAACTCGAATATGAAAAAGCTCATGTCTTTTTCTCTCACTTTCTTCATTATAAGTAGATTGTGCAAAATTACTAGTAGATGCTTCAAAAGTTTTACCTTTTATACTTGTGGTTGTGATTGTTGCTTCATCTCCTGAGTCTGATCCCAAATCCTTTTGAATAGTTGCAGCAGTCTTCTTATTCTTTCCCTCAAACTTCTTAGGTTTTAGCTCCAGATGCAGAATCCAACAATGTTCATCATCATGCCCATCCTTCTTACGGTGCATGCATGAAGACTTGCTTTTCTATACATTGTTTGTCTTCCTCTCTTTCCATTTCTGTTTTCTTTTCTCCTTATTTTTGCTTGCAGTGGGTTTGGATGATCCCCCAATTTTTGGGTTCCAATTCTTACCTCTAGCTTCTAAATGTCTAACCTGAATGGATACCTCATCTATGATAGTTGGATTAAACATGAGGATAGTGTGCCTCATGTAGATGTATAGACCACCTATATACCTCAACAGAGCCTCAGGTGAGTCTAAAGAAATTCGTAGAATCAAAGTTCTTTTCCTAAAATCTTGGGTGTAACCTTGTACACTTTGCCCTTTTAGTTTCCAAAGAGTTTGCTAGCTCATCATGACTTGCTGCATGTAAGCTAGTGGATAGAATTACTTTTTAATTGCAGAAACAAATTCACTCCAAATAGAAAGAATCTTACCATGTTTCTTCATGTCAGCCTTTTTCTTGCCTTCCCGCCATACCAAGGCAGTGCCTCCAAGACGTAGGCTGGCCAGATGAATCTTATTCTTGTCTGAGTCAATGCTCTGCACTCTATAATAAACATCAATCTATCTTATCCAATTATCCAACTTCTCTGCATTCAACTCTCCATCATATACTGGTAAATCAAATTTAACATCTAATTTAATCAAAGATGTCTTCTTTTTATTTTCATGGCTATCAGGAGGTGTGAGAAATTTTTCTTCTTTCCGTTTGCCTTTAGAGTGGCCATGGAGGAGAGATTCTTCTTAAATTCGCTATATATTTCCTCCACCATGGATCTCATGGTAATAAAACTATACATGAACTAGGGGTCTGATTCCAAGGGATTTTCTTCTGACATTTTCCTCTTAGAATAGAATCTTCCAATTTTCGGGTTAGTTCCAGCCAAATATCCTTCTCGTAATTTAAGCTTTGATCTAGTCAGCATTCAACAACAAAATCCAACACAAGCTTGTCTAACCTTAGTAACCTAGAGCTCTAATACCACTTTATCTAGAATTTATTCATGAAAAAGTATTAAAGGTATTACAGACTCATGTGCATGGATGTGCCTATGTTACTTTATGCAATGGATCGATAAGATTGCAAAATACATAGACACTAAGGCAGTTAAGGAAAACATAATAGGAAAACATGTAAGACAACAAGTTTAATAAGGAGTTCACCCAATGCTCTTGGGCTACGTCTCTTGGTCCAGCTCTCAGTGGTGGCCTCTCTATTATGTTTTAAGTAGGGTTTTTTTTACAATAGTGAGCTCAATTCGATTCTCACTAAAAAGAAGAAATTCAATAGGAATGGAATGCATAGACTCTCCTTGCTGAAATTCAACCTATGATGGTCATAGTAGTATGAAAGACCTATGCTTAGGAGTTTGCTTGAACCACTTAAGCCTTCTATGGAGTACACAAACTCTCTGACTCTCTCTAGCTCTATCTAGCTCGATGCTGCCTTCAGGTCAGCTCAGCTTCTACTCTCTATTTTCTACTCTTAGCTACCTACCTTCTTGTGTTTTTCTACGTCTGTTAGGTCATGGCTTTAAAGCCAATCTGTTCTTTTGATTGTTCGTTTCTGCTTCCTGGCCTCCTAGTTTCCTTACCTTTGTGCGTTTGAATTCCTCTGCTCTACGTCATCATCACTGGGTAACGCCTCGCAGGGAGGTGGCCACCTGTTTCCTAATGAGCTCGCCATTAGATTCCTTGAATCATTTTTGAATGGCCATTAATTCTATTTGCTTCAAGATTGCCCACAAAACATGAATCATTTTCCATTTCATCATCCAAGTCAGACTTCAAATCCCCTATCATCTTGCTTTTTCACTTTTCAAATTCGGCCAGTCATCAGGATGCATCTCCGTCGTCAATTTGGGCCCCCCAGATCCTGCAGTCATCCTTCATATCGGGTAGACAAGTTGCACGATGTTTACCTGTCTGATGTGGGTGGTTTTCTCTCTCATCTGCCAAACACATGTTTCTCGATGTGTGGCATCAGGTGGGACTCAGTCAAAACTGCTTACCACCTCAAGGCCTTCCAATATCCTACTGGTTTGTGGAATCCCATGCTATAGAACCGAATGCGTTACTTTTTTGAATTTTATAGCGTTTTCGAGTCTAAGGACTTCGGGGCTTTCCTTCACTGAGGGGGATGCCCTGTGATATACGATTAGCACTAATCGCGTATTAGAAACCACCCCCGTTTCTTGATTTTTCCTTCGATTTTTCCAGTTTGTGCTAGTTTGCTTCTAGTTTTTCCAATTTGTGCCAGTGTGCGTTACCATGGGCCAACGGTCTACACACTTGACCGAGGGTCCTCGTTGCTATGCTCTGGCCACACCTGCAATTTTTACGAGGATTTTTTCTGATAACTTTGATTTTTCTAAGACTTGAACCTTTTGGCATAACTTGAAACAGTCATGAAAACTTAGAGAGCTTTTAGGATCCAATTCAAATAAGAAGGGATGTTATATTTGATGAAAATCAAGATTACAAAACATCAAAGGATATTCCTATTGATTTTGATGATGAAGATCTACCCATATTTGAATAAGAAGAAGTACAACCCGACAACCCTTCTACAAATCAAGAGGAAGAAGAAGGACCAAGTGATCCTATTCAACCTATGATCATACCGAGCACAAGGAAAAGGCCAAATTGGTTAAAAGCCACCCTTGAAGATATTGAAGGGCGTGGAGCTACGAAAGGAACCTTAAGGGAAAGCGAAAGGCCGAAGTGATATTTTGGATATGCTACATATACGAAAAGACTAATTAAAGCAGGACCATCTACATTTGAACAAGCTATTCATCAAGAGGTATGGAAGAAAGATATGCAGGAAGAATATCGATCCATCATAAAGAACGGGGTTTGGGAAATTGTTCCTTGACCTAGTGATAAATCGATTGTCAACTAAAAATGGATATACAAAGATCAATCATGTTGTTGATGGAAGCATAGATAAATACAAGGCTAGATTTGTTGCAAGGGGTTTCGCTCAAAAGGAAGGCATAGATTATGAATAAACCTATGCACCCACTGCAAGGTATACTACCATTAGATATTCGGTTTCATTGGTTGCTACAATGGGATGGAACATCCATCAAATGGGCATGAAGACACAATTTCTAAATGGGACCATTGATGAGGAAGTATACATTGAGCAACTTGAACGCTTCTAGGTAAATGGCAAGGATACTCATGTCTGTAAACTCAAGAAGCCCATGTATGGTTTGAAGCAAGATCCTAGGGCATGATATGCAAGAATGGATGCATACCTTCTAAAAATTGGGTTCGTCAAAAGTTTCGTTGATCCTAATCTCTACATCACGGTTGTGAATAATGAGCCAATCATTATTCTATTGTATTTGGATGATCTATTCAACACAATTGTGGAGAGAAGAATACAAGAATGCAAGAAAATGTTGGCAGTTGAATTTGAGATGAAGGATATAGGACTGATGCACTATTACCTAGGTCTGGAAGTATGGCAAAATCTAGCAGAGATATATTTGGGGCAAGGAAAGCACATCATCAAGTTGTTTTAGAAATTTGGTATGATGCATTCGAATCCCATGACTACTCCTATCATCACTAATCTAAAGAAGTCGAGGAGCCTTAACACAATTTTCTTAGATCCTACCTTCGATCGTAAGTTGGTAGGTTCTCTAATGTATCTAGTAAATACTAGGCCGAATATGCTTTGTTGTGAAGATTCTCAGTCAGTTTCAATTGGAGCCTTGTCATGATCACTGTATAACTGCCAATCATATATTGAGATATCTTCATGGTATGATACATCACTGCCTAAAGTATAATACCAAGGAAGTCAAGTTGATTTGCTTCACTAATTCTGATTTGGGTGGAAGTGAGACATATGGAAAAAGCACTACTGGAGGATGCTTTAGTTTGGGATCTATCATGATCTCATGGATGAGTAGAAAGAAAGATGTTGTTGCTTTGAGTAGTGTTGAAGAAGATTATGTGGCTGCATGTGAAGTAGGGAAGGAGGTTGTATGGTTGAGAAATCTTCTGACAAATTTTTTCGAGAAACCTTTGGATCCTACTATGATTAATTGTGATATTAAAATTTGTATCAAGATGTTTGGAGATCATGTGTTTCATGCTAGGATGAAGCATATCAAAAATAAGTTCCATTATACTAGGAACTTGGTGCAGGATGGGATCGTGAAGCTACAATGTGTCATGCCAAATGATCAAGTAGTTGATATAATAACAAAGTCTCTTCCTAATAAGAAGTTTGAATATCTTAGAATCATGCTTGGTTTAGTTGATATTTCTGATTTTGTTGGTGATAATAAAAGTTTGGAAGATATTTGTTGAGGCCTTGTGTGTGAGACACAATGCCTGGGAGGACATCTGGTTGGCACTAATATGTGTTGATGTCTAGTTCTCGAAGTAGGGAGGATGGAATTGGTCATGGAGATATGACCTTAAAAACACACCTAGATCCCTAGGTTGATGGTTAGCAAGTAAGCCTGATGGTACCTAGAGAGGCTGAAAGTTGTAGTCCTTATTAGTCCCACTTAGATAGATTTCCTTAGTTAGGAATCTATTCCATAGCATTGTGATGCCTAAATTATTCATGGTTCATAAAGTTTGAAATATTCCGTATGAAAACCTCCCCAGTTAAGAGGGAGTGTTGAAAAATGTAACTAAGTTCGGTCTTCATAAAATGTATTTGTCAAAAGAATTTTTATTATTATTATAATGACTAATTAAAAATGGGTTTCATGCTTGGGTCATAATTTTATTAGTCAAAGTCCCCATTGTGAACTTCTATGACTAATAAAGAGTCATTAGAGTCATTGTATATTTTATGAGACCCTTCTTGGGCTTTCGAACGATGTAAAAATAATTATTTTTGAGTCAAAAATGAATTATGTAACCTCCACACCAAGACGACCTCAAGAAGATCAAGTCAGCCTCAAGGAAGGAAATTTGACCTCATTGGAAGGCTCTATATACAAGGTAAATCAACTTGATTTGGAGCATCTCATTTCTCTCACACATAGTTCAATATCTAAAGTTGGAAGCTAGAAGCTGGGAAAAGTGTGAAGGTGAAGAAGGAGGCTAAAGGGAGTGTTAGTTTGTTCAAGGAGGAAGGGAAGAACAAAATCAAAGTTTTGGTCTCTCTCTCTCTCTCTCTCTCTCTCTCTCTCGTGTGGACTAGTTTAGGAGATCGAAGTCTCCTAGCCAAAGTCAAAGATGTTGTTGATGCCAAAAGATGCCAAGTAAAAGTTGTTAAGGTCGAAGTGTTGTTGTTGCTAGGTCGAAGGTTGGATCAAAGAAGCAAAGGTTGGCTTTGTGTGGAGGCGGTCTATGTCTAGGTTGAAGAGTCTTTAGAATAACTATTGAAGGAAGATATTTTTTATCTGTATAGCCATATGGAGCAATACAACAATTGTACAACTTCTTCCTTTATTTTTTTTTCAAATCATGTACCTCATTTTTAGATGATTCTAATGACCATGCAGTTGTTATTTGAGTATCTTTTAGAGTTTTCCATGAGGTGTGTATAACTGATTTTGAAGAAGAAATTACTTATGTATTTGCAAAACTCTTTTATTCTTCCACTACTTAAATTTTTAGTTACAATCATATGGATCTGTATGGCCATATGGAGCAATAAAACAATTGTACAACTTATACATTTCTTTTTTTTGTAGATCGTATACCTCATTTTGAGATGATTCTAATGACCATGGAGTTGTTATTTGAGTAGCTTGTAGAGGTTTCATTGAGGTATGAAAAGTTGATTTTAAAGAAGAAATTACTTATGTATTTTCAAAACTCTTATTCTTCCACTACTTAAATTTTCAGTTATTGTGTGATTGATGTTATGATCTGAAACTAATTTCTACATTATATTAAATTTATCAATTTACATATTTAACTAGGATCATATGGATAATAGTCACCTAGATTCGAATTTTTGTAATGTACTTAACCCCAAATACCTCAAAAGGTAAAATATGCCTCAAAATATGTGAAAATGTGTCCTTACCCCCAAAAGTTTCTACTTGAGGGGGAAACACACCTTCAAATACACGGAACCTCTTCCATTAGGGTTATTTCTCACCCTTTTTTACCTACAACATCCCCTAGCCACCTCCTTGAAGAGGGTGTCCAACCTTAAGACTCAAGTAGCTCTTTGACCAAACCCATGTGTAACTTAGTGCTACATGGCATGATTTCATGTTCAGTGTTCATCTTGTAAAGCTCTTTTTTTTTCAAGTCCTTCATCCACATGGTCTTAGGCCCTAGTTTTAACCTAGGAACAATGATCTCCATCAATGACATCACAAAATAGAATGTAATCCATGTAACCATGCCCCAGTTACATGTAAAAAATTCCTGAGTGGATCCTCATAGTGAAATGAATGTTTGGAAGAACCTTCATCAAGCCAACCATACACCTTCTATATGCCTGTTCTTCCCTTGGATGATGAAGATTTTGTAGGCTAGATTGAACAAGGTGAATGGCCTCCAAGTCTCTCCCTACAAATTCTAACTATCACTAAAATTCAAAGATCCATGATGTGTTGGCGAGATAAGAAATACTGTGAAAAATGGAGATTAAGACCTGCATTTTCATGCTTTATTAGTCCCTGTTAAATAGTATTAGAATAGGTCTTGGAGCAACACCTTGCTTGATGGTTCGAATCATGCTCAACAATATTCAATGAGTGCATTGTATCCTATCATAAATATCTCACGAAAACAATCATTAAAGCCACTCTGAATTACTTATGAGTGTAACACCATGCCTCTACCTTGTAGCTCTAGTTGGTAGTGTTTTAAGCAACCGAAATGAACTCTAAAAAACAACTTCCGAGGTATATCAAGAGAGCATAAAATTAACTAATTGAGGTAAACCGAAACATCCTTCTCACTTGAGCCTAATGGTATTGATAGATCTCAAAGAACATGGTTCTTTATCCATGTGGGTATGGTGTTGGAATTTCATTGAACAAATCAATTTTGTCCCCTTTTTCTGTTGAATGTTTCAAGGGTTAAACTTTTGGGTTTAACACCTAGACTAAGCAAAATTTGTTGCCAATGCCTCTCAACTAGAGGACACAAGAAAAAGTTATAAGGAAACCCAACTATTTTTGTATACTATTTAAATATTTTAGTGGAAGATGTCCTTTCATGTGATGTATGTCAGTAAATGTTTCCAACTACATTGCAATTCCAATATAAGAATTAGAAGTGTCCTTTCAGGATGTTAGGCAATTGCATCACGTTACATGGGCATTTGAGCAATCTTACCTATATTTAAAGTCGCACAATTCTAATTGACAATAGGTTGAGCTTCTCTTAATTAATAGAAGTCTCATTTCTCTAGAAAAATAATGTTGTCATGTAGTCAAATTTTTCCAACTTCCTTTCCCAAATCATATCATTCCCTATACAACACAATTATGCCAAATCTTAATTCCTTTAAAAATTTCAAAATGAAAGATCCATTAAATATCTTAGCAAGCATATTACGGTCTAATGGTTACTTAAAGTACTTGTAGTAAGATAACATAGTTTTAGTAATGTCCATAAGTAATCAATGTAGTTGGTCAATGAAAATCAAAATTACAACCACTAGCTAATGGGGCATAGAACCATTAGTTAATGGATGCATTGTTAAGGCATAGATTGCATAATGGTCGCTAGTTCAAAACCCCATGAGTATCCCACCCACCCAACTCTTAAATAGGGGTTATAGTTAGAGCAGGGGAATCAACATCGTGTCATACAAGACCCTCGTAGTTTCCAATTCCTCTAGTCACAAAAAAAACCAAAGAAAAAAAAGGCAAAACTAATGAATTAGTAGAGAAGAGAGAATGAATACTACCACAATGTAATGTGTAACAATTTCATCATAAAAAGGAAAATAAATAAAACACAAAAAAGAACCATGATTAATGTGAAGATGCCAATGCAATGGCTAATAATGTTTTTGAAAGAAAGAAAAAGAAAAATAACTACTTATCATTATAGATGTAGCAGAGGAGAAAATATGTCTCTATTGCCCTCTTCATAACTGTCAAGATGCAAAAGAAATACCTAGTGATGTCCTTCGAAAAATATTAATGAGTAAAAGAGCATATATGGGTAATCCAAGGAGTAAAGCAAAATAAATCAATGAATTTATCCTTAGAGTGAATACGAATCTAGCAATAGAAGTTTGAGTGAGAGATTAAAATTGGTTAGTCAATACATGCTAAAATCTTACATAGTCATCCATGGCCTCATGGATGTAGGTCCTCTAGCCATTGAAAGGACAAGATGTGCATGGAGTCCCTGATTTGTTGTGCCTCAAGTCTAGTGAGTCTACATGGCGATTATTGCAAGGAGCTTATATAGGAACAAAAGACAAAATCCACCTAAGAAGGTCGACCCTGCACAAGCCCTATAAGGCATACCAAGATTCATATTGTAACAATGGACTTGCATCCAAGAATGATGAAACTCTTAGCAACCTTGGCTCTATTTACAGACTTTGATAAGAATTATGGTGCTTGGTGAGAACAAAAGTGCCTAATATACGTGGAATAAGGTTAGAGCCTTGACCTTTGTCAGCTTAAAATTTAGAAAAAGATGGAACAAATTTGTAGTGTGTATAGTTGGGTCACCAAGAGAATATAGCCTTTTATTTACTAAAGCATAGCTAATAACTAATAGATAAAGAGGAATTTGCACCAACTTAGACTTTACGAAAATCATCATCGTTTGTGAATTGTTTACAACAAAAATCAAAATTTCGTATTCATGTGAACCAACCTAACTGTAACTAAAGTCATATGAGTGAAATTTACAAACCTTGGTATTATTTTGAATGGAATTTGTGAGCTTTGATTACATTGCTTGAAATGTCAAATATGAAATTGTTTCCACTTTGAAAAGAAAACATTGAAACCCGCCGAAACCGCCAAACTCATATACGATATTACTAGCTAATTACTACTATGATATATATAATATATATATATATATATATATATTAAATTACTAATAATAAAAATTAATAATATATTATTTACATTTATAATTATACATAATATATATATATATATATAAATATGAAATTTAATTTCAAGAATTAGTTAGCATGTTATGATTGGATATCTGCAAAGAAGCAATGAAAGGATATACAGTTGTTGCTTATAAACCATAATAGAACAAGCTTTTTCTTTCCTGCAGGATCACTAACTTCCATGAGGACACCA
>APFE030050212.1:72087-87989 GCA_000404065.3 Pinus taeda
AGATGGCTTCTTAAACCCATTCCATGTATACAGTTGCTTTCTCCATTAGTGTTGATCCATCATTGCCAGTAAACAATTACCTGAAACAAACATGGTTTAGTTGTAATATACATGTGGAGAGTAATTATGAGGCTCTAGGTTTTTAAACATAATGTTTCCAACATTAGATAGATGGGGAGGGCACATGAAGAAGATCTAAACATTTCTTTAACTATATTATTTAAAAAATTGACCTTAAAATTTTTGGTATACCTTGGAACACAAGGATGATACATTTGCAAAACTTCCAAAGGAAAATTAGTTTAGTTTAGCTGGCAAGAAAGAAAGTTGCATTTACCTTTCCTAAATTATATCTTGAGCTTAATTTGAAGGACTCTATAACTCTGCGTGGGTGGAGGCTCATGTCTCATCACTCCTTATCCATTTATCCTTTAATATTCCCTTTCATATGTCCTTTCCACATGTTTAGTGGGATCTAGGTGGGATTTCTCAACAGTTGGGATACATTTCTATCGAAAGGTTTTGTTGTAGCTCAACATGGAATCTACTTTAGATGGAAAGATTAAATATGGGTTGTATGATGTTTATCCCTTTAGATCATTGGATTATTTGTCTATTCATGCTATTGGTTGTTCTCAACTTTCCTTGTCCAAGGGGTTGAGACTATTTGCTTCAGTTATTTTACATGGCTTGGTGAAAGAAGAAGAATGGAGTTTGTCTCCACAACTTTTCCATTTTGCTAAGTTACAAATAAAAAGAGTCTAATTCTATAGAAAATAGACTAATAACCTCTTGAAACACCTTTAGTGAGCTATGCATAGCTTTCACCTATCATTGTAGCTCAATTTTCCTAGCTAGAATCACAGTGTAGAGCCCCAAAAAGCTATTTTATGGGTTATGGATGCAATAGTTCACTAAACAAACTTTATCGACTACCTTCAATGGTTATGTGCTTAAACCCCATGACAGGAGAATAGTAGTATTCAAAGCTAATGATCGAAGCCCAATGAATGCCATACGGTCAAAGCAAGATCTTTCGAAGGAGAGTCTCAAAACTGACCCTATCTTGATGACTCATCATTCTCACTAATGGCTAAGTTTGGGTTCACACTTATGTTGATCAACCTATTGAAAATGATTTGTTATATTTTCCATAACATAAAATAAACAAAGCATGTTGAAACATAGCAATGGATTATGGAAGTGGGATAGAGCCCTAACGAAAAACTCTCCAAAAGATACTAAAAGAGTTAATTGACTGGCTATGTGTAAGATAATATTATCGGGGGCTTATGGTGGTGGATCGACTACTTCTGGCACAAGGTAAATCGGTAATGGATCTCATGGATATGGGTAAGCTATTGTCTCTCCCATTTCCATTCCACCAAGTCATTCACAAATCATTTTGATGATGCAACATTATTCGGTTGCACGATCCTATGGTATAAACCACTCAAGTTAGCACAATCCAATGAAATTTATTTAAATCTACCCATAAGCATCCAATAAGCATGATCATGCCATCCCACCAATAAGCATAGTTCATTCTCTACAAAATCACTCTCAACACTGTAATCTAGGGACAATATACAACAACCCAGGTCCTCATCCATGCGATAAATGGGATTTTTTTTGGGTTATAATCACTCAAACAAAGCATGTTGAAACATAGCACCAAATTATGGAAGTGGGATAAAGAAAGCGCTAAGGAGTTGCTGCATCAGTTGAAGAGGCTCCTTTGGTGATGAATGAATGCCTCAAGCCTTGAATAATGACTCCAAACTCCAATCTAAACACATAAATTCAGATAACAATAAAATTTCTATTAGCATGAGGATGAGAAAGATGAGAATAACTAGCATGAGAATGAGAAAGATAAGAATGGAGAAGTTGAATAAGCATACTACAACTAATTTCATATAATAAAAATAACCATGTAATCTAAAAAACAAACATTTAAAATAATTTATTTATCTTTTCAATATATTTTTTCATATTTTCTCTAAAGAAACAAAAGTATAATTAAAAAAAAATATTTAAAAATATGATTAATTTTTATGTTCTATTTTTTAAATATTTTTTCATATTCTTTTAAGAAAATACAAAAAAAATAATGTCTCTAATGAGAAAATAAAAATTGTCTACTAAAAAATGTAAACTAAAAAATATTTAAAATAATTAGTATTTGTAATTATTTATTTATAAATAATTATTTTTATTAAATATATTTTTTTCATCATTACTATGAAGCTTTAAGATAATTTTATAAGACAAGAAAATATCTTCTTATCTTGAAAATTGATTTTGTATTAATTAATTCACTTTTTCATTATTCTTAAATTTTAAAAGCTCACGGTTGTGAGATGCATCCTCGGGGAATCGATGGCCAATCCAAGAGGCACTACTCTGCAACCTCGTCTTTGGCAATCAGTAACTGTAGATGTGAAATTCATTTGGACTGATTTTTCTTTTAATTCTTCTCCTCCATTTCTTTAACTCCAGGGACCTCTTATTTGATGTAGAATGTGCTTCAACTCCTTTCAACAATGACCCTCGTGGGGTGCCACTGCCAGGGAACAACCCTACCCATGGCTAGGGTCAGCCCACGATTCCTGGTGCATGGCTCATATAAATCTATTTTTAGGCAACCGAGGGAGGGTTGTGAGATGCATCCTCAGGGAATCGATGGCCAATCCAAGAGGCACTACTCTGCAACCTGGTCTTTGGCAATCAGTAACTGCAGATGTGAAATTCATTTGGACTGATTTTGCTTTTGATTCTTCTCCTCCATTTCTTTAACTCCAGGGACCTCTTATTTGATGTAGAATGTGCTTCAACTCCTTTCAACAATGACCCTCGTGGGGTGCCACTGCCAGGGAACAACCCTACCCATGGCTAGGGTCAGCCCACGATTCCTGGTGCATGGCTCATATAAATCTATTTTTAGGCAACCGAGGGAGGGTTGTGAGATGCATCCTCAGGGAATCGATGGCCAATCCAAGAGGCACTACTCTGCAACCTGGTCTTTGGCAATCAGTAACTGCAGATGTGAAATTCATTTGGACTGATTTTGCTTTTGATTCTTCTCCTCCATTTCTTTAACTCCAGGGACCTCTTATTTGATGTAGAATGTGCTTCAACTCCTTTCAACAATGACCCTCGTGGGGTGCCACTGCCAGGGAATTCCCTATAAGCGAAGGGAGGTGAGGAGGAGGAAGCTCTCCTTCTCACAATCTATGTTTAGGTAATGTGTCCAGCAAGACAAAAGAGCCTATGCTCATGGAAAAGTTTCCTCTCATGGCCAAGCCTTGCAGACACTCCTTGGTTATTTTGGCATGCTTAATGGGCTTGAAATACACAAATTTCCCTACGAATTTGATTTATTTGCATATTTCAAAATTTAAGGAAAGACAGGAAGATGCCATGATAAAATTATTTCTTCTTTCTTTGGAGTACAAGCAGAAAGACTGGTTCAACCACTTATGCATCTTGAAGGGAATATCTTCTATGATAGCTCCCATTAAATGTTTTCTCAAATATTGGGGCCACGAAATGCATATTTTTTAAGGCACCTACCAACACTTGTTGGCGGGTTTAGAAAAGGAAGGTCTTCTTGCTGACCTTGAATGAGACTATTTAAAACCTTCTTGTGATAAATTTACTATTTGAAGGATAACATAGGCCCAAACTTTGGACTAAACAATGATGTTTTCTCTAGGGATAAATACTCTACTAAAGAAGCTATCCTTCACCATCTTGAAGACAATAATGTGCCAGATACAAGAGGGATCTATTAGGGTTGTCGTGTTGGTGAATGTGAACATAATGAAGAATATGATTGTGAAATATCAAAATTTGAACTATCTCATATTTTTTATTTTGATGGACAATTGATATTTGATAATCAAATCTCGATGAGTTCATTGCATTCAACTTAAATAAAGGCCACTTTTTGTTTTTTGATGAGCACCCATTTTATGATGTAGGCAAAGAACAAGAACATGTTGCAGATTTGGAAAGGGGATTCAAAATTGAAAAAAATAATGAAGGCTCTTGGGGATGCTGTTTAACCACATCCCCAACTAAAGTTGTGATAGGTCTGAAGGATACTTGTTCTATCATGAGAGAGATGCAAACTGAGACATGTTCTCCTTTGAATGGCAATGCCGATCCTGATATTACCCAAACAATTGTCTAAAATTGAAGGAGTTTGTTGTGATCAATATGTTGGAAATAATACTGAGAGGGGGGGGGGGGGGAATCAGTATTAGCAAGTCAATAATATTTCTTTTCATAATCATATTTGTATACGCTACTTCAGTTAATGAAACTTGCGTATATACACAATTTTTGTTAAGAAAACTAGCATATATCCTGCAGACTTATAATTTAGTTAATTCATCAAATGTTGATCTTTAATCTGTGTATCAGAACCATATAATAGTAACCAGGTACAGTAAAAATAGAGGAGATAATCACACACAAGAACACAATATATAAGGTGGAAACCCAATGTGGGTGAAAACCACACGCTGCAATTTGTCTCTATCTTCTTTTAATAACAAACTTCTTTTTACAATATTTTTGTACTAGTGCAATTTTATACCAGTACGTGGACTTCTACCTACAGAATGCTACAACCTTCTCTCGTTCTCGAGCTTCTCCTAAAAGGGAGCTACAACCCCATTAGCTCTTGTACTAGCTAATCTACTAGTACGTAGGTGCTGACCTACAGAACACTACAACCTTCTCTTTTCTTCCTGGGACCACATTTCATAAATGTTTAGACTGGATCCATCAATAGCATCAATCAAACATCAAAATATATCTGCATTAATCAATCTCCCTTGCACTAACCAAATCTAAATAAAATAATCACTTCTTTGAATGTCGTAACCAAAATATAATAACAATACCAAAACCCAAAACACTGCAATCAGTAAATAGAAGTAGCTAAAACATATTTTATGAGACGTACGCTACTTCAATGTGTCAAACCTGCATGCATATGCTGCTATATGAAGGCAAACCTACGTATACATTGTTTTGACTTGCTGAACCAGTGTGTATATGTGCCTTTGCTATACTGGACCTGCGTACAGATCTTTAAAAGATGATTTACCCTTTTCAACTATTCAGACATTAGTTACACCCCCTTTGACATGAAGGGCAAAGGGCGGACCAAGATATTTTCTCCCTTGATATACATTCGTTTGTTCACACTCCCCCTGAGTACATGCTGAAATCTTCTAATTGAGCTCTGCCTTTGTAGATTCTAAGATGTACCAATCTGTCCATGCTCCCCCTGAGCACATGTAGAGTATGTAAAGATATTGAAGAATAACATGACTCTACAACTCATATAAGTGAGTATGACCTTCCTATCACCAACGACTCATACATACATTCATCTCCCAACCAAGTGGGGATATACCAAGATTGACTCATCCACCCAACCAAGTGGGGATACATTGAAATGTTATACAAGATAAGAACATTACATCATCCATCCCAGGCATAGTGGGGAAACAAAATAGGTCATTACATGACCTTGATAATAAAATATATACATGACATAGAGACAAAATATCTAATATGAGATAATTATCATCAACTATCATCAACAACATCTATCAGCCACCATCAGAAACCATGATCTCCCTCTGCACATGTTCCACCTTAACCAAAAACAACTGTGAAATTGTACCAAAGTCTTCTAAGATAATGCCAACAATGTATTATTAGAAGTATATGCTTCCCCTGAACCTGTGCCAAATGATCACTGTTAAACCCATATCAGACTCTTTTCATCCTGAGTCTATCACACTGATATTCTTCAAACCAACATATATGTTACTGTATCCACTGCAACTGGCGTATGTACACAGATACGCTTCATGAAATTACCCACTTTTCTCTAAAACAGATATGAATTAATGGCAAGAAGATGCATCAACTACTCCCAGCTTCTGTCTGAGGTATTCAAATGTCTCTCTGGGTAGTGGTTTGGTGAATATATCAGCAACCTATTCCTTGCAAGGAACATACTCCAATTTGACCTTTTGTTCAAGCACTTGTTCTCGAAGAAAATGATATTTGATAGGTATGTGCTTAGTCTTGGAATGCATGACATGATTCTTTGAAATACTAATTGCACTTGTATTATCACATAGAATGGCAATGGGTGGAGTACATGTGATTTGAATGTCTTGCAATGTTTGCATCATCCAAAGAAGTTGTGTGCAGCGAGATGTAGTAGCCACATATTCTGCTTCAGTTGTAGATAATGCAATTGAACTTTTTTTCTTGCTGAACCAAGACAGTAATCTGGAACCCATGAAGAATGCACCACCACTTGTGCTTTTTCTGTCATCCACGCTTCCTGCCTAATCTGCATATGTGTATGCATGATGTGTAAGATTTGTATCTTTAGGATACCATAAACCAAAGTTTTGTGTCCCTTGAAGATATTTAAAAATCCTTTTGACTGCTTGAAGGCGTGCTTCCTTTGGATTTGCTTGGAATCTTCAAACTATTCCCACTGCATGCATGATGTCTGGTCAGGTACTTGTTAGAAAGAGTAGACTACAAATCATGGATCTGTAGGTTGGTTGATGTACTGCTATCGATTCATCATTTGCACTGAGGCTGCATCCCGTTACCAGAGGAGTACATACTGGTTTAGAATCTTCCATTCCATATTTCTTCAAGATCTACTTGAGGTACTTGGTTTGTGATAGAGAAATACCATCTTTATTTTGTTGAACTTGTAAACCAAGAAAATATGTGAGTTCACCAACGAGGGACATTTCAAATTCTTTCTGCATTACCAAAGCAAAGTTTTGACTCATGGCTTCTTCATTACTACCAAAAATGATATCATCAACATACACAAGAAGTATTAGCAATTTATCATTGTCAATTTTTATATATAGATTGTTATCAGCCGATCCTTTTCAAAAACCTTGTTGATGAAGGTATTTGTCAAGACGATAATACCAGGTTCTTGGAGCTTGTTTTAGACCACAGAGAGCCTTTCTAAGTTTTCATACAAGTTTTGGATCATTTCCAAGGATGAATCCATCTGGTTGCTCAATATATACTTCTTCTTCTAGATCTCCATTAAGAAAGGCATATTTCACATCCATTTGATATACTTTGAACTTCTGAAAGCTAGAAAGAGCAAGGAACATTCTTATGGCTTCAAGTCTAGAAACAGGGTGCAAAATTTTCTTCAAAGTCTATACCTTCTTGTTGAGCATACCCTTTATAAACAAGTCTAGCCTTGTTTCTAATAACTTCTCCATTTTCATTCAGCTTGTTTTTGAATATCCATTTGGTTCCTATGACATTATTATCATGAGGTCTAGGAACTAATTCCCAAGTATTATTCTTTTCAATTTGCTCAAGCTCTTCCTTCATAGCCTTGACCCAACATTCATCTTTTCATGCTTCATGTACATTTTGCAGTTCGATGGAGGAAAGTAATGCTAGATAGCTTGAAGCTTCTGTAATAGTTCTTCTTATCTACACACCTGCCTCTTTCTGTCCCAAAATTTGAGTCTCTGGATGATTTTTCTGAACATATCTGGATGGAGTCTTTTCTTCTACCATTATCTGCTCTTTTGGTGCTTCATTGGTTTCTTCTTCCCACTCTTCATTTTTTACCTACTTTGGATTTTCGCCTGCTTCGTCAACCAAAACATCAATACTTTCAACATTTTTCTGAAGTCTTTTATTATAACACTTGTATCCTTTACTCTGGGAAGAGTAACCAAGGAGAATGCCTTCATCTGCTCTAGGTTCAAACTTGCCAAGTTTTTCATCATTCCTTTTGATTTAACATTTGCTTCCAAAAAATTTTAAGTATTTTACAGTAGGAGTCTTACCATACAAAAGTTCACGAGGAGTTTGAGTGTTGTTTACCCGAACATTCATTTTATTGAGAATAGTGACGACAACAAATGCAGCGTCACACCAGAAGGTTATAGGAGTTCCAGACTCATCTAGAATAGCACGAGCCATTTGTTGAACAGTTTTGTTCATCCTTTCTACCACTCCATTTTGTTGAGGAGTCCTTGCTGTAGAGAATTCCCTTCTTATTCCATGTTCTTCACAGAAGTCAAAGAATTCATCCGAGGTAAATTTCCCTCCTTGATCATACTAGAGGCATTTGATTTTGTGATCTGATTTCCTTTCAAACAAAGCTTTGAATGCTTTGAAATTTTCAAATGCTTCATCTTTATGCTTTAGAAGTCTTATCCAACACATTCTGGAAAATTCATCAATGAACAATATAAAGTATTCTTCTCCACGAGGTGACTTTTTCCTTGATGAACCACATAAATCAGTATGGACAAGTTCAAGCAGCTTACTAGCTGATCCTTCCTTCTCAGGGAAATGTGTTCTAGTTTGCTTACCAAATTGACATGATTTGCATATTTTATTTTCTAGAATTCTAATGTCTGGAAGATCACATACAACTTGGAATTTTCATGCTTTCCTTACCTGAGGGAAGCTTAGATGCCCCAATCTTCTGTGCCATAGCCAATGTTCATCATTTTTGCTTAGATAACATTGTTGTTGTCCTCCCTTGAGTATGTATAAATTATTTGGAGCTATTATGCCTTTGATCATTGTTTCTCCTGTATCAAGCTCATGAATAACAAATCCATTTGATCGAAATACTACCTCATTTCCTTGATCACACATTTGACTAACACTCAATAGATTATGCTTTAAACCATCAACATACATAACATTCCAAGCTTTGACCTTTTCTTTTAAGAGAACAGAGCCTTTACCTTTTATGACTGCAGGGGTGTCATTTCCAAATGAGACCTTCCTTTCCTTTTCTAAGGCACTATATGATTGAATTTTTCCTTTATCACGTGTCATGTGTTTCAAGCATCCATTATCGATGTACCATTGATTTTCTTGTCCTTTTGCATATAAGGCTATACCGCATATTTTAGTTTGTGGTTCTCTCTTTTTCCATGTTTTGGGACCCAATGAAGCTTGCTCCTTCTGAGATGTTTACCAAAATTTACTCCTGCATTCAGAGTCTTCATGATTGAAGTTGTTACAAATAGAGCATTCTATTTCGTTTTCAAGAGAAGAAAAGTTATTGTAGGTCCTTTTCATGATCCCAGTGACATTCCTTTGATTTTGTATTTATACAGTCATGATGGTCTCGTAAGTAACACATTGAGCAGTTTTGTGTCCAAACACATGAAAAACATTGGCCATTAAAGAAATTCCCGCGATTATCGAATCTACTAACCTGATGATTGTAGTTTCCATTGACATTCATTCTTGAAGCAAACTGAGAATGATTTACCTGTGGATGGTTATAGCTTCTATTCATCCTTGAAGTAGATTGAACTCAATTTACCTGGTGATCTGCTTTAAGATTTTGCTGATGATTGTCAACCTATTCATTTCTCCTTGCTGCGTCAAGATAGCTTTTGGAGGTTAATGGCTTCTGTGCTTGAGATGGTTCTTCAGTATATCCAAGACTTGTCTTTATCATAGGAGAACCCTGCACTTTAATAATTTCATCTAAAGTTTTTGATCCTTTAGCAAACTTAAAATTGAGAGCTTTTTTTTTCTCAATTTCTTTTCTTAGACCCACAATTTCACATTCTAACTTTTCATTCTATTTTTCCCTTTCAGGAAGTTGGAATGTAAGAGTATCTATAATCATACTCTTTTCTTCTAAATATATTTTATAAAGTTTAGAAATTTCTTCATAGAGACAATCTTCATCTAAAGCATCCAAGAAATTATCATCTTCAAAAGCCATCAGAATTCTATAATCATTGCTATTTTAATCTTCATCACTATTTGATAAACCATCGCTATCTTCATGCGTATAGTAGCTCTTCTTATTTACACTTTGTTTTCTATTCCATTTTGCTGATTCCTTACCTTTATCAAGCTTATCTTTGTGAGGACATTTGGCATCATAATGACCTAATCTTCCACAAGCAAAACATTTGAAAGGTAGTTTACCTCTAAATCTTCCAGAACCCCATTGAAGGTTCTTGACAAATTTTGATTCTTCCTCTCCTTTTGACGTATGTCCTGACTCATTGAGTTCTCCTTTTCTTGAAGTTTTGATTGCAGCTTCTCTCATATCTGATGGACCCCCTTTTCTCATTTCGAAAGCATTTAGGATTATGTGCAACTGTGAGATAGTAATACTTTGAAGATCCTACTTTTCTTCTATGGCAGAAAATTTTGACTCAAATTTAGAAGACAAGGATCATAGAACCTTTTCAACTAAAGTAACTTATTTTATCTCTTCACCCAAGTTTTTCATGCGGTTAACAATATCATCTATACATAAGAAATAATTAGCTATACTTTCATCATTGTGCATTATGAGAGTTTCATATTGAATTCTGAGAGATTGTAGTTTTGAATGTTTTACCTGATCATCCCCTTCATAGCTTAGAATGATCTTGTTCCATATTTCTTTAGTGGTTTTAAGCTGCATAACCTTGACAAATTCTGATTGTGACAGACTCCCCAATAGACTATTGATAACTTTTGCATTTGTTTCATACTGTTTTTTACCTGTCGTATTAGTAGGAATTACTGATGGAAATGTGTATCCTCCTTCTATGATTTCCAAAACATCTGTTCCAAGAGATTGAAGATAGGCTGTGGTTCTTACATTCCAATAGACGAAGTTTCTCCCATCAAAGATTGGTGGCCTGATGGATGCCTCTCTTTCGTAGTTTCTCATGATGACAGATCTTCCTTCAAGCGATCAAGCTTCTTTTGAAGGACCTCCTCTGATACCAATTGTTGGAAAAAATACTGCGGGGGGGGGGGGGGGGGTGGGAATTAGTATTAGCAAGTCAATAATATTTATTTTCACAACTAGATTTGTATATGCTACTTCAGTTAATGAAAATTGTGTATATACACAACTGTTGTTAAGAAAACTAGTGTATATCATGCACACTTATAATTTAGTTTATTCATCAGGTGTTGATCTTTAATCTGTGTATCATAACCATATAATAGTAACCAGGTACAGTAAAAATAGAGCAGACAATCACACACAAGAACACAAGATCTAAGGTGGAAACCCAATGTGTGTGAAAACCACCTGCTGCAATTCGTCTCAATCTTCTTTTAATAAGACACTTATTTTTACAATATTTATGTACTAGTGCAGTCTTATACCAGTATGCAGGCTTCTACCTATAGAAGGCTACAACCTTCTCTCATTCTCCAGCTTCTCTTGGAAGGGAGCTACAACCCGCTTAGCTTTTGTACTAGTTGATGTACTAGTATGTAGGTGCTGACCTACAGAAGGCTACAACCTTCTCTTTTCTTTCAGGAACCATGTTTCATAAATTTTCAGACTGGATCCATCAATAGCATCAATCAAACATCAAAATATATCTGCATCAATCAATCTCCGTTGCACTAACCAAATCTGCATCAAACAATCACTTCTCTGAATGTTGTAACTAGAATACAGTAAGAGTACCAGAACCCAAAATAGAACCTAGAACACCGCAATCAATAAATATAAGTAGCTAAAACATATTTTATGAGACGTACACTACTTCGATGTGTCAAACCTGCGTTCATACGCTGCTATATGAAGACAAACCTTCGTATATGTTGTTTTGACTTACTGAACTAGTGTGTATACGCGCCTTTGCTATACTGAACCTGCGTACAAATCTTTTAAAGATAATTTACCCTTTTCAACTATTCAGACATCAGTTATACCCAGATCATTAGATTTACAGATCAAGACATGCACTAATTATAAAAGATCAAAAACCACACAAGATACTTCTCTTAAAGCCTTAAGATCTTGACCCATCAATAGAACTTATCCTTCTTCAAACGGTCAGGTTCCTCCTTGATTCAGATCCAGCTATGCACCATAACTCACTAACCAATATTCTAGATCTTGCTCTTCGTTAGATATTCATTACTTGAGTTCCTTTGCGTAATGATATCCTCCTCTTTTTATAGTCTTAGGCTTTACTCAATACCATGGTCCAAAACCACATAGAAGCAACACCTTGGACCAAATACCTGGGGTCAACACTTCAGTCAAGATACCTTTGATCAATACCATGGGTCAAAATACCACAGACCAAAAACAAGTGTTCCAACATGTACGTGATTTTCCTTGCGTGAAAGTGCATGTATACACATACGTGCCTTCTGGATAGCAAACCCGTGTGTATACGCGGCTTGGTCAAAGGGAACCTACGTATATCTCTTTTCCTTCATTTGGAGAGCCTGAACTATGAATCTGAGTGAGTTTCCATCAAGGACAACACCTGTGTCATAGCACCAAACCTGTGTCATAATGCCAACACAATACTCCTGATAGGCATTGCAGTTTGTATGTCACAATTCGACCTCTGTCAATTTATTTCATGAATTTGATGAGCAAGACAACCTGAAAAATCTAGCAAGTGTTAGAAAAGGTACACTACACCTCTTTGATGCACAATAAATTCAGTTATCAAATGATCAATGAAGGTGGTGTTAAAGCCACTGCCCAGTTCTATATTCTAGCGTCCACCTAAAAAATGAATGGGAATATGCCTTTGATGGAAAGGGCTAGATGATCCCTAGCTTTACAAAAGAAAAGGGAATACTAAAGGCCCTGAATATAGAGTAACACCTATCCCTCAACATTTATGATATATCACGAGTACCACTCTGTGTTGAATTAAAGGAATTTATTATGCTAGATACTAAGGAGGATAATCTGTCTTAACCATCTACAAAAAACAATTAGCACTACGGGTTACAAAACAAGAATTCAAGAGAAAACCCAATGGAAACATGTGGGATAAACATGACAATTTCCATTTTCCAAAAGCTTGGGAAACTCACAAATTGGAATTTCAGCAGAAATCATTCAGACCAAGATATATTATCTTTTGTGGAAGCAAGTGAAAAGGCTAGAAGTTGAAGAAACATCATGCATACTAGACATAGGGAGTACGATAGTACATGATGCATCCATCAATAGTGCTATGGTCCCAAACAACATTTCCCAACTCATTGGAAAAATCAGAGGTACTTTCGATGTGTTCCAAACTACATAGGGAGGACAATGTAAGAACACTAGCAGGGAAAGCATATATCATATCCTACTCATAGCCACTCGTAGGGAAAGGAGAAACCACATCCTACAAACACATGCCATAATCACATGTAGGGAAAGGATGAACCACCTGCTACATTCATGTATCTCAATCATCATAAGGAAAGGATGAATCACATCCTACATGCATGCTGAGTCACCAAGTTCGTGTTCGTGTTCGAGTTTGACGACCTTGAAATTCGAATAAAGTTCGACACCTAAAATTTTTCCAATAAAGTTCAACATAAAATTCAACATATAGAAATTTGAAAAAAATTGTAGTATATATATATATATAATAATATATATATATATACATTATATATATAATCAATTTAAAGTCAAATTAAAAAGTCCATAATTCACATTTCAAACACATAAGATTATTTCTCAAACATTTACATCATTTCCACATAATTTTATAAACGATGAAAGCGAGTGCCAATAAAAAACCAACTTCCATACATAGTAAATAAGGTGAGAAATTCATCATAGGCATTGGCACCCATATAAAATTCAACAAAACCATGGGCCATATCAAATTTCATATATTGAAAAACAATCTGATAAAAAACTATTCAAAATATATAAACTCAAAAGTTTAAAGTAGCTTGTCAGTTTTAGAAAATTGTTCATGCAAAAAGTAAACTAGAAATCTAAAACAGGAACACAAATTTTATTCTTGATGTTCCTGTGGCCCACTTGTTATATCAAAAAGTTCTATATCATTAACAGAAGGAGGAGGTGTGAATCCTCTAGGTGCTTCAGCATCAGATTCATCACTCAATTCCATGTCAATGTCACTATCAATGTAAAAATCAACTTCATCCATTGATGCATTTGGAATAGGATTGATCCACAGAGTAGAGGAATTGGATGAATCTTTAGCCACATTTTTCAAATCCAACTACAATTTACTACGAACATAAACAATATCCTCTAATCTTCCAAATAACAATCTATTTCTTTTCTTGGAATGAATGTGGTCAAAGGAACTCCAATTCCTTTCACAAGTTGATGCACTTGATCCTTGGATTAAGATACAAATTGCAAAATTTTGCAATTTTGGTGCTCCTGAACCATAAAATTACCACCATACTACTGGTTCACTTCTGCTCCTATCATAATTTGCTAATTGTGTTCCAAATAACCCTTATTCTAACATGTATGCCCTCAACTGAATTCTGACCAACCCTACCATTTCTGGATCTGGATTTAGCTTCTCAATAGCCTGGATAAGTCCATTCATGACTTCTTCATCCCTATGTCTTGATAACCCAAACAATATATGGTCCAAATAGCATTCTTCTTCATGTAATGGACTATGCATCATATTCCATCTTTGATCAATTAAATCCCATATCTCTTGGTAATCAACTTCCACATTATTAAAAGCACTTGTAATGGTCTCTTTGCAACGGTCAATGCTTTCATAAAAAAAACCCATACAAGGTTTTTCACCATCAACCATGTAGAGAACATTAACGATTGAGCCACATTTTTAAAACCTTGTTTGCATTTTCCTAAGAGCCATGATTCAACACTATTTTTTCAAGAGTTTTACCCTTAGTTTCTTTTGAAAGGGTAGATCTCTCCCACTCGATATTGTAAAAAATAGCTCTTAGGCTTGCCTTTTCCTCAGCAACTCTTTTTAGAGTAATATAAAAAGTGGCAAATATTGTATCACAAGGCCTCAACAACTCTTTTGAAGCATTCTTCCTATATATGCTCAAAGTGACATGATGGTTGATGATGAAGTACGTAATTGTTTTGGCTCTTCGGATTGTCTTATTGACCCAAGGAAATTATGTAAAGTCATGCAACATTAAATCCAAGTGGTGGGCTACAAAAGGGGTCCAATAAATGTGGTTATAAATCTCCATAATCAACTTCCCTGCACCAACACAATTTGATGCATTATCTGTAAACATGGACCACATTTTTCTCCCCAACCTCTTCAATTACTTCATCCAAAATTCCATAAATAAATTATGATGTCTTCACTCGATCCATTTCATTTACTTACTTGAATAAAATTACCCCTTGAGGACTATAAACAAGCACATTGATCAATGGGTGATGACCCAAATCGGACCAACCATCACTAAAAATTGTGCATCATGTAAGCTTCGAAGACTCTTTAATTTGAACCATCTTTCCTATCACTCTATCTTTTGTTTTCTTTAGCAAAGTTGTCCTTAAAGCTTCAGACACAAGAGGAACATAGCCCTTCCCAAAATCAATGGCCTTTCTAATTACATTTTTAAAATATGGAATCCTCGCCACATTAAAGGGAATTGCACATGCATAAAATAATTCTGCAACAACATCATCAACTTCTTGTCTCTCAACAGGTTTCAAGAATTGATTTAATGTTTTGGTTCCACATGTTTTTACTTGAGTAGAACTTGATCCACCAATGGTTGAGATTGAATTAATGGTTTTCAAAGAAGA
This sequence comes from Pinus taeda, assembly GCA_000404065.3. Lineage (NCBI taxonomy): Eukaryota > Viridiplantae > Streptophyta > Pinopsida > Pinales > Pinaceae > Pinus > Pinus taeda. The sequence goes on from APFE030050212.1 coordinate 87,683, forward strand.
CATGGCAATCTCCCTCTCAATTCGCTACCTTGTAGTTTCCTTTTTCTCCTTTTCCATATTTGAAGTGAAATAGTCTTTCTCCATTGTGGTTTTTTGTTCATCAGAGATCTTAGTGTAGGCTTCAACACCACCGCCACTGTTATGAAACCAGCTTCAAGAAATATAGAAAAGATAGATCAACGCCTTAGAATTCAGCCTCTTCGAGGGGGCAACCTCCTTTATATTACATAAATGAATAATTCTTGGATGATACAAATGAAAAAACCTCCTTTCTATATATAGGAGTCTAAGGAGTCATAATATAACC
>APFE030050213.1:0-43633 GCA_000404065.3 Pinus taeda
AAAATCATATATATATGAAATTGGTAGAGATTTGTACTATTTAAATAATCTACATTATAAGGTCAAAACCTTTACATATTCCAATTTTTCTTGCAAGTTTCAAATTGAGCATGGAGGTTCAATCTTTCTTAACAAAATATATTTTCATTTATTTTATATGGATCTTATGGATGAATTTTTCAAATTATTGTAAAGCTAGCTTTAGTGTACAATTGTTTCTAGGTAAGCGAACATTTTATAAGATAAGGATGAATATGAAGTAATACTAGAAATTGTGGCTAAAGGTGCCAAGTTACATAAAAGGAATATAATATTTGGTAAGATCATATTGAAAAACTAAATCACTAAATATAAAAGCTCTTATTTTTAATAGAATAAATATTATATAAAGATTAAATCTATCAGTTTTCATAATGATGCTTTCACTACCTGGGTTAATACAACTCAGAGGACAACCTTAAAGAGCTAGACAAAAATTTGACTATGCAGAGATTACTGAGGGCATGCTAGAGCCACTCTTGAGTCTCCAAATGATGATTACAGATCTCATTGGCTTGTTTATGCGCAACACTTCTCTTCTCGAAGAAAAGACTACTGCAACATAAGCTATGTCAATTTAGGTAGGCACCCTTGATATGAAGGTTTTGAAGGCTATTTTGAAGGATTTTGATCACAATAAATCCATGGATGTTTGTGGGGTGCTATTCTAGTATCCTACAATCGAAGGGGAGGGCAAGGATTACATTGATTTTCTCAGGAATGCACATGCCAATGGTGTTAAAGTTATCATGACAATATCTTGGGTTTGACGATATCGAAGGCACTATGTGAGTTCAGAGTAGATATGACTATTAGATATGCTCAGAGGTTTGAGGTTTCGATGGCATTTGGAGGGCCTTATGCCACTTTTCGAGATACTTCACAAAAGTATAAGAGAATCATGCCTAGGACGATTATATGAGTGAGTGTAGATTTAAATGATAAGGAAAATTTTCTGATTTGGTGTATGAGACTGCTTCCCGACTCCCTTCTTTGAGCGTTCTTGGAAAGTTATGCACTGACTAGGCAAGAGTAATCTACTTCTAAACTCATAGATGATCCAAACATCAAATTGGTGTATGTGACCTTGTTTGTAGGAAAAGATACAACTTTGTGGAACAATTAGACTACTAAACCCTATTAAACTTTACATATATATACACACCCTTCCCTGCTAGGTTTGAAGCTGCAACTTTTTAAGAGGAAATACATGTTCTTTAAACATTAGGCCGAATCAAGTTCTAATAGTTAACCCTTGAGTATTTGCATATGCTAGACACCAAATTGGTATACAAAACACCCTTGTTTATGGACCTCTTCCACACAACAATTTGACTATTAGATTCCACAATGATACACATGAGTTATGCCCCTATTCATTTCAACCTGTGACCTCTTAATAGGAAATAAATTTTCTTATCCGTTAAACTCTTGAGTATTTTCATGTGCCAAAAATGAATTATCAAGGAATGTTGAATAGTTGTGTGTATTGCCAGCAAGAAACCTAAAATATTGTATACAAAAGAAAAATGTATCCGAATTTCCAAAAATGTAGGTTGAGTGCAATTGTGACATATGCAAGGCTCAATTTTACAAGGTCTTGGAGCTTTAAACAATATAAGTTAGAAATCTGTGGAATGAAAGAAGAGCCATCCAATTGATTTTTGCAACAATCTGGTGATACAATGTTAGATAAATCATTAGTTGGTGTGAAGAGGAATCAAGTGAGTCTTATGAGTCGATTATATTGTTCACGGTGTTGAAGCTCCTCAAAACCCCCTTCTCCCACTTGAAGCGAAACTTCACCCTCCACCTTTAATCGGTCTTGCTGCATCTGAGAAGACATTTGTTGGGAATGCTTCTCTAGTTCTTTTACAGGTATTGAATGTGGATCCCCAACAATTGGCATCCTTTGACCATTTTCTTTTTGCATAGAATTATTGGTTGTCATCTTTTGTTTTGTTTTAGCAGTCTAATTATCTATGGAGGTGTTGACAGTGATGGACCCGCTAACATGTCAAGGGGATCTCCCCGGTAAGAAGTCCCAATTAGACCTCAAACCGTTTGGTGTAGGAGTCCCATTAGTGGGTTGTAAGGTAATGCCTTGACCACGATGTTGCACAGAGGCAAGTAAGGTAACTCTGTAAGTAGAAAGGGTGTAACTGATGCAGTGAGTCAAGGAATGAGTATGAGAGGTTCCACCACTTCAAAGGGGGAGGAAGGTGAAGGTGAGTTCCAAGTTGAAAGGGATCAATCCCAACATGGCTAGGAACACACAACACAAAGGACATGCACAACTTCTGGCAGAGCAGTCAACACAGATGCGACAGTCCCAACATACAAGGTAAGATAACTTGAACAACACTCACGGATCAATCCGAGATGAGTGTGGTTTATGAATGAATTCACCCCTTGCAAATATCTTTGAAGATCCAATCAAGAACCTTGGCGCCACTCTAGGACCTTGAGCTTCACGAGATGCCCAAGCTATGCCAAAACGGTGCCTATGAACTAGTTGAAGAAGCCTAGGCATAGCTCTTCGAAGTCACTGAGATCTCTCAAACCTTCCACATGTATTAGGGCTTCCAAATAAAGGGACATGAGGTATAGAAAACAGCTGGAAAAAGTATTAACACAAGCGGAGGTGGACACTGGAACCTAAGGTGGGCCTCATCTAATGACACATGGAGATGACACCATCCATGTGGTAAAAACTATTGGTTGGAGAAAGACAAAAATGATGATTCGGGATTGGCTACGCTGAACAATGTTTGTCAGCCAATCGGCGACTCAGGTGCCAATCGCTGCAGAGTGGTTAAATAAAATGCCTACGGAAGATGGGTTGTTCCGAAGGAACCCTAATAGCGAAGGGTGGAATTGCAATACCGTTCAGACATTACAAAGCAAGTTGTGGAGTATCTGTACACGGAGATCGAACACAAGCATCTAGGAAAGGGCGCGGGGACCAACATGGGGATGAGGGAGTGGGTGCGAAGAGTGGTGGGGTGATGCAGCGATGACGTGGGGCACATATTCGGTAGAGCCAAGGTGGCCTCGGCATCGTGAAGTGGAAAATATTTCCCCACAAGGGCGAGTACAACCGCAGTGCGTACGCCCACCAAATAAAATATGTGTTCAACGAAACCGTAAAAAATTATGGCACCGCCAAGATCTCGTTTTCCTTTTTACGACAATGCTCAAGAGCCCTACCTCTCCACTATTCTCAATCGCATTGTTTTATGAGGGGAGGAGTTGGTCGGAAAATTATGGAAATTTTGATAGTAAGATTTTTGTAAATTTAAGTTATAGTTTTTAAATTTTTAAATTTTAAGTATTGTGAATATTTTTGATGTGTTAAATTTATTTCTATCATCAAAAAAATATTTAAACACTACTTTTACATAAAAAATTTAAATTTTTTTTGCCAAATTTCAACCACTTTTGGCCGTCCCCGCCCCCATTAAAAGACTCCATCTTCAATTAGTTAGCAGGGAGTGGGTGCAAGAAGTGGTGGGGGAGGCGCAGCTATGACGCTCGGTACATAATCGGGAAGAACCAGGGTGACCTCGGCACCGTGAAGTGGAACGTCTTTCCCAGAAGGGCGAGTTCAACCGCGGCACTTACGCCCACGACATCGAATCTGTCCTCAACGACACCGTAGAAAATTATGGCACTGCCAAGATCTGGTTTCGTTTTGTTTACGGCAACGCTGGAGAGCCCTACTGCCCCACTCGCTTCAATTATTTCCTCGTCCATGCCAATGGCTCCGCCATTCATGATGATCTCATCAACCCTTAACTAGATGTTAATAACTGTAGCTATGTCTACCAAACTCTCTGCTTTGCTTTTATTGTGATTTTATGTGCATATCAGATAAATAAGGCGGACTAATCTATACTAGAATTTTAATATGGATCGGGTTTCGAAGTTACAGAACTGTGGTAATTTCAAGAACGATGACTCAATTATCCTGAATTCCCACAATTCGGATAAATGGAAGTCATGGTTTCAGGAATTTTATATTGATTTCAAGAACGATGGCTTACATGCTAACTGCCCACAACTCAGATTAATGGAAGTTATGGTTTATGGAATTTTGTGTATTTGTGGGTTAGTAAAGTGCTCTAAGGTTTTTCAGATATATAGTCAAAAACTCAATTTAAATAATACAAATCAAAATTTCATCTCAATTTTTTGTTTTGGATTTTGGAACTGTAAAGTCCAAAAAATAGTATTAAATACAACGCAATTTTTAAAATGTATTTTTGAATATATAAATAAATAAACTCTAGACTCAGTTTTGGTTTCTGTTAAAATGTATTCTTGAATATATAAATAAATAAACTTAACATTTGCAAAACATTATAGAATATTTGGAACTTAGATTATGCAGATTTCACAAATTAAATTTATAATTTTAATATAGATGGCAATACAAATTTGCATAAAATTAATCAGAAAAAAAAAAAAAAGAGAAAAGAGACTAAACCTATGAAATATTGATCACACAATAAAATTAGGATTATACCACAGCAATGGATATACTTTGACACTTCCTAACCAAATTAGGAATAAAATTTAAATTTCCTACTTTCTCTCACACACATTCTAATATTTTCATTAAACCCAACCTAGATCCATCTGTATTCCTGAAGGGGATCAAATCTCTTTTCAATTTAAAATAGGTTTACATGTCAAGAAATTTGATTTGTATTCGTGAGAGGGACCAAATCTCTTTTCAATTTAAAATAGGTTTACATCTCAAGAAATTTGATCCCTCTCCAGGCTTGGTAAATCCCAAGTTGAGATGGATCTAGGCTAGTTTAATTATTAATTATAATTATAATTATTAGTTTTATGTTTTCTTTAGAGGAAATCTTGGATAAAATATAATATTATAGTATTATATTTTATCCAATGTTTCTGCAACCTAGTAAAAAGTGGATAAAGCTAGGCATAAATATTAGATAAAATGTAATAATTACATTTTACCTAATATTTCTCTCACCTCCTCCTCTCACCCAGCTCACTTTCATAGTTAAGCTTATTCATTTCTAAACTTACCATCCTAGATGTGTCAAAGCTCTATATCTATGGCACATTATTACACATAAATTAATAGAATATATTACATATATTATATTAAAGTGAATATCAAAGAATCCATTAGAATGATGAAGCAACTATTTTCACTTGTACAATCATGTTTTAAGCTTACACTTCTTAAAAACACCTTCCTGAATCACCCGATATATATATATTATATATATATATATATATATATATATATATATATATATATATATAGATATATATATATAATATATATATATAAGCATTCACCCATTCAAAAATAGAAACAAAGCATATAAAAAGAAATAGGGCCACAAAACAAATCCATACAAATGTCAAGGGCTAAAATAACCATAAAAACCTTTTACCTGTACAAGCTACATGGATTCAACATCATCATTTTCTACACCTAATTATGTATCTAAATATAACATCAAACTAAAATGGATCTAGGCTAGTTTAATTCCCCTCTTAATAGGTTATACTCCACATGAATACCATATGAATACCATGGGACAATACCATGGATTCTTAATACCATAGGTCGCTACAATGAGTCATTTGTATCTTTTATTATTATTATTAATTTTTATAGGTTATTTTAATTTTATTTTCACCAAATTAAAATGTTTATATTATATTAGGTTACATTGAGTTACACATCTCTAGCATCTTAGGCTGGAGAACATCTCTCAGCCTAATAAAAATGAGTATTTTATTTAAAAATAAAAAATATTATATTCAAAATCTAGAGTCCATCAATGTTAAATTAACTATTTTACTTTATTAGATATCATTTGGGATTCAACTGCGGATAAGTCATTCACGTATGACCATTTCCATGGTCATACGTGAATGACTTACTTAACGCAGTTGAATCCCAAAATGATATCTAATATAATGCATTGTGTAAACCCCCATACTTATATTTTACTTTAATTATTTCCCCTTTCTCACAAACAAAATTCCACTACTCCATTGTTTTCTTTCTCTAAAACCAATGTTAAATTTATATTTTGTTTATCCATAATAACTATATCAATTTTTAATTAGTGCTTACATTGAAATTAGATTAAATATATTAAATGTTAAACATTTACACTTGACATCTAACCCATACTAGACTATAAAGTACCTCTTAGTACAAAAATACAAAAACAAATCACTAAAACCACAATAATTAATAATAAAATAAACTCGACACAAAAATACAAAAGAAATTAGTAAACATAAAATAATTAGTAATAAAATATATTATAAAAATATTTTTTAATATCATTTGAGAATTTTATAAAATTATATATATATATATATATATTATATATTTATATATTTTTTTCTAAATTAGTCTACTTCTATATTCATACAAAAAATTTTACAGCGAGGTCACTGCCTCGAAAGTTCAAGCCAAGGAGTTGGAAGAAAACCAAAACTTGACTACCTGACTGTGGAACCAGGCCCGAGACCTTACATCAGAGTAATGTGTACCAAGGGACACTGAACAATACAGAAGGACTCGAAACACAGACTCATACCAAAACCGATAATGACACGAACAGAAACATAGACAGACCATGACCTGAAACATAGACATAAGCTCGAAGCAGGCGTGAACACTGAGAAACAAAATTAGGAAGGAATTCATCTTCAGTGGCCGAGCCAAAAAACTAGAGGCGCTGACCGAATCAATTTGCATCGGAGGTTGACGGTTGTTCCTCCACAATTCTGCAACCAAATTGTCCAGAGTACGTGGGGTCAGAAGAGTGATCCACAGAACTGGAGGTCTCTTCCCTCACAGACTTGCTTGGGCCAGCGTTGGTTCCAGTGTGCAGAGTAGGCAAACCTCCGGAGGCATGGCGCTGGGTTGCTATATGACTGGCTTGCCTCTGGTCAACAGGAACCGCCTGATGAGAAGCTCCCTCTTCCGGTACATTATCACATTTCTCGACCGTCACCGAAACAACGAAGGTGGAGTTAGCCAGAGTACAAGGGATGCGGAAGCAGTCTGTGGGATGCGCCGTGTGTCTACAATCTTCGCCTCTGTCTTGCCCCCTATCCCTGCCTCTGCCGCGTCTGGTCACGGAATGGTTCGTTGCGTCCTCCGAAGGGTCCTGAGAAGTGGAGGGGTGCTGGTGGGAGGCGCGCCCACGTGAACCACCACGTATGCTGACCAAACGCATCCTTTCTCTAGGCATTTTGATGGAAGAAGGACTATTGCACAGAGAGTGGATAGCCGAGAAACAACAGAAATACGTATGCACCGGGAGAGCCGAAGGTTGAACCTGGACAAAGCTATAAGCACCGAGAGCCAGAAGAGAGTATGACACAAAGGCTATGAGAGCACATATACCCCAACAAAGGCAAACACTCTTGGAAGGGCGGATGAGATACACCAGAGCCGACAGACTGCCGGAGGACGAGCGATCCCGCCGGGAGTTGCTCTGAACATCAACACTGCAGAAAGAATTGAGCGCCATCGCGCTAAGAACCCGGATCCTGGACGGCAGCGTAAATGCTACCATAAATGCCTCTGTGCGGAGCCGCCTTGCCATACCACCGCCTTTACACTTGGTGCGAAAGGGCTGCCCCCTGCCCACTTCACACACCGTCTGCAAACTGTCCTGGCAATCAATCACCCGCATCCGGGAGTGAGTAATCCTGTTGCACTAGAGAAGTGCATTCATGTTTGAGTTGTTCATCATCTGAGTCGCCGAGGGATCCTAAATATTGGGACTGTTGGGAAACCCCTTGATTGGCCAATCTATCTGCTACCTTGTTGGCAGTTCGTTTTACATGCTTGAAGAGGATGCTATGGGATTTCCGGAGCCGTTCCTCCAAAAGTTCCAATCTGTTGAGTAGCCTCCAACTGGAAGCAACCTTGGCAGCCGAGGTGCCTGCTTGTATCCTGATGGCCGCATTTATTAAGATTAGAGAGTCTCCCTCTACCTCTAGAGGGAAGAAGTTTTTTTGATCGGCGATGCAAATCCCTCTCCATAGTCCTTCCAATTCAGCGGCATTGTTGGTATCTTTGCCAATGGTTCCATAGTAGATATGTATCGCTGCTCCCCCCTCGTTCCTAAAGGCCCCTCCAAAACCCATCGGCCCTGGATTACCCTTGGCTGCCCCATCAAAATTCAATTTGAATGAGTGGGAAGTGGGCGGAGACCAAAAGCGAGGAGAGGCAGCGCTTGTTGGAGATCGAGCTGTGACATGAGTTAAAGAAGACAAGTTCAGACTCTAAGCATTCATGATGAGGCGCTCCTGAGGTGAATCTGGTAGGTTTGTGTCTAGCCAATGCCTTATTGCTAGAGTTTCTTGGAGATTTTGCTTCAGAAGAAGCCACAAAGTGTCACTTGACCTGCTGATATTGTCGAAAATTCTGTTGTTCCTTTCCTTCCAGAGGATCCAGTATAGAAAGCCTGGGATTAGGTTCCATAGAGAATTCAGAGAGGACTTTGGTAAGGGTCCTTTGGCCATTGTCTAATGGTATCTGTTACATCTCCCCTTCGTTTTCCAGATCTTCTATTGCATTGGTCAGTTTTCTCCCATAACTAAGTAGCGAGAGGGCAAGTCTCCAAGAGATGCAAGATGGATTCCGAGTTAAGATTACAATTGGGACATCTAGATGGGCCAATGAATCCTCTTTTTTGCAGATTATCCCAAGTAAGAATACGCCTCTTGCTTAGAAGCCATAGAAAGGTGGAAACCTTGGGCCATATTCCTGGTTTCCAGACCCGATCCCAGAGCTGATCCTTGTTTGTCTGAGCGGGTGAGTAGCGAAGCTGGAATGCTTCCTTGGTAGTAAACATTCCTCTTGTCGTATGTCCCCAATGCAGCTTGTCTTGCTGAACTGAGTGTTTTATTCTTCTATGATTTAGCTCCTGATCAATTTCTTTGTAAGTTTCCCCGTGCCAATTTGCTTGCCAGGTGCTAGCGGGTTTCCAGAGTTGAAAGTCTTGAGATGTTTGCTGCTGCCAGAATTGCTGAACATGGGTGAGATTGGCATGCTACATATAAACCTGCCAGAGTGGCTTATGGAAGAGAGAGGCTAGTTTTGGGAGCTGTTGCCAAGAGTCTTCCCAAAATCTAGCTGTGGTTCCTGAATGAATTTCCCAGAAGCTATGCTCTTGTATGAAGGCGCTGTGAAGCTTAGCCGCATTCCAAATCAAAGAGCCTGGGGTTGTTGTGATGATTCTTATGAGGTCGTCCCATTGACTTCCTGAAGCATACTTTGCTTGCCATAGTCGCGCCCATGGTGTTTGAGGTTTGGAGATCCAATTCCACCATATACGAGCCCCCATTGTGTTGTTGCTTTGGAGTGGATCCCTTAGACCGAGCCCGCCCCCTGATTTTGGATGGCAGACCTCCCTCCAATTGACAAGTGCCCATTTTCTATTGAGACCCGAGGATCCCCACAAAAAGTTCCATTGAAGATTGTGGATTGCCTTGAGGACCCATTTTGGCGCTGCCAGAATAGAGAAGAGATACAGAGGCATGGCCCGGAGAACAAATTTGATCAAAATGAGTCTGCCAGCCATATTGAGAGAGCGAAAAGTCCAGGAAGAGAGTATTGAGTCCAATTTGTCGATAAGAGACCTCTAGGAGGCATGTTTTATGGTAGAATCTAGCAAAGGAGCTCCCAGGTATTTTGAGGGAAGCGCTGCGATTGAGAATCCCAAAATGCGGGTGATATTTCTTTGAGTAGTGGCTGGGGTATTGAAAAAGAAGAGTTGGGATTTAGAGGCGTTAATAGAGGTGCCAGAGGCTTCAGAGAAGAGAGAGAGCAGAGCTTTGAAAGCTTTTGCCTCTTGAGATGAAGGGTGTCCAAAAAGCATAATATCGTCTACAAACTGTTGGTGGGATAAGGGATGAAGACCATGAAGAGAGATGCCCTTTAGAGCATTAGAGGAAACGGCATGGTGAAGTAGACGACTGAGCCCTTCTGCCATGAGAACAAAAAGGAAGGGGGAGAGGGGATCCCCTTGCCGAATACCTCGGGAAGGGCGGAAAGGCAAGGAGGGGGAGCCATTGAGCAGGACCGAGATACAAGGAGAGGAGATGAGATTCATGACCCATCTTATCCAAGTGGCAGTAAATCCAAACGCTAGTAACATCTAATGTATATAGGCCCAGCTTAGTTTGTCAAAAGCCTTAGAGAGATCAAGCTTTAGAATCATACCTGGCTTTTTTTGAATTTTCAGAGAATGGATCACTTCATTTGAAAGTATAATACCATCCATTATCTAACACCCTTCTACATATCCAGTCTGCTCCGGAGAGATAAGAAGAGGGAGGAGAGGTTTGAGCCTGTTCGCTAGTACTTTGGAGATGAGTTTATAGATTACATTGCATAATGCAATCGGCCTGAATTTTTCGGGCGTATTTGATTCATCCCCTTTAGGAACTAGCGCTAGGAAAGTGGCATTAAGGGATGGGAGAATCCAATGCATAGATCTCGATTCCTCCACTAGTTCCCATACCTCAGTTTTGATGAGCTCCCAGAATTCATGAAAGAAATTGGCGGTGAATCCATCAGGACCTGGTGCCTTGTCGTCCTTGAGTTGGGCCATCGCAGCTTATACTTCCTGCATTGCAATAGATTGGAGTAATTTATTGTTGTGGTCTGCCGTTATGATCTTAGGGATGTGTTGCGTGACGGATCTTATGGCTTGATCTCTGTGTCCTGGCTGTTCCTTGAGAGTTTCCTGAAAATAATCTTTGAATTCCTTTTCCATGTCTTGATGCACTTCTAGTCGTTCCCCTTGTCGGTTATGAATGAAAGCAATATTTTTGTGCATTTGTCGTTGAATGGCAGATCTATGGAAGAATTTTGTGTTCTTCTCCCCTTCCTTAAGCCATCGGATTCTGGACTTTTGTCGCCACAGGATTTCTTCTTGCTGCCTGTTCTCTTCAATTTTCATCCAGAGGATCTGCTCCTGATGCGCATTCTCATCTGTTCTACCCTCCAAGATGATAGTTTGTTGAAGAGAGCTCATTTGTTGTTCCAATTGTTTCTGATCGTCAAAAATGTTGCCAAACTTCGTGCGATTCCATACTTTGAGGACTTGTTTGAGGTTTTTTAGTTTCTGCTGGAATTGGAACATTTTGGCTCCTTCAGGGGGGGTGAAGGATTGCCAAGCATCCCTGACCACTGATTTGAAGTTGGGATGAGTGAACCAAAAAGCTTCAAATCGGAAAGGACGATTGCTTTTGGTGCCTGGCCTCGACCATTGTAGCATGATGGGCCAATGATCAGATCCTCCGTGGGGCATTATGGAAGCACGAAAGTCCCCTCCTAGGTGTATGGCATTGTCTGATAATAGAAACCGATCTAGCTTGGAGGCTGTATGCTGAGTTCCCCTCCTCTTATTGGTCCATGTATATATACCATTGGAAGTTTGAATGTCCATCAAGTGGTTGCTTTGAATGAATTCTTTGAAGCCAGTACTGTCACCTTCTAGCTTCAATCTACCACCTTGTTTCTCCTCCAAGGTCGTTATGATGTTGAAATCTCCGCCACCAATCCATAGGGGGAACTGCCGGTTTGAAGTGAGGACTGTGAGAGTATGCAAAAGCTCTAGTTTTTGTTGTAGATTCTGCGGAAAATAAACATTTGAGAGATGCCCGTGAATGTTTGTCCCGATAAGATGAAAGGACGCTTGGATGAGGAAGTGTGTAGCGTGGAAGTCTTGAAGAGTGAGAACCTGTGGGTTCCACATAATTGCCAGCCCTCCGGAAGCTCCTGAGGCATCCACTGAAATTGAGAAGCTACCTGACCAAACCTTGTTAAGGATTCTCTCTAGAGCAGAGTTATTACTTTTCGTTTCTTGCAAAAAAACTAGAGATGGTTTTTCTTGCTGTATCAAATTCTTTAACATTCTATGTTTTGAGGGGCTGTTAAGTCCTCGCACATTCCATGAGATGAGCTTCATGAGGAACCATGGGATTGGGGTTTTTAGAACTTTGTCAACTTGGGGAATCTCCCAGATTCCATAAGTATTTCTCCTAGGATTATGGTTCTTTGCAAATCTGTTTATGCCCTCTTTTCTTCGTTTCTTTTAGGATTTTTTTCCCATCCCAGGGGCTTCTTGCTTGTATTCCTAAGCATTTTCTATGCTGAACTTTGATTAGAACACCTTCTAACCATTCAATTTTCCATGGAGGAATTGTGTTGTATTCTTTCTACTTGCATGTTGTTTCTAATTTGAGTATATCCAGGCCTTCCAGGCTAACATTCTCTAGATCCTCGTCCATTATTGTGGGAGTGTTCTGATCTTCCATTTGTATGTTGTCATGCAGACTTAGAGCTAGAGCAGCATCAAGCTCCATTGAAGAAGAATGCTGGCCAATCTCTGTAGCATATTTTTCCAAGAGGGAGGTATTGAGTCCAATATCAGGAAAGGGTTTCTTCGAGTTTGAGGAAATGATGCTGGAAGGAGCAGGATCTGAGGAAGGGCGAGAAGATTTTATAGTCTGGGAGGATAAGGGAGGGGAGGGGATTGCCTGAGGTTCTGAATGTTGATTCTTTGAGGGATCTTGAGTAGAGAGAATGATAAATCTGTTCTGGGATTCAGGGTTTTTGGGGCTTTCAGGAGCTGCGAGATTTTTCTTGGCATTGCACCGGCGATTATGGACTTTTGTAAATCCTTCAGAGCCTTTGTTGGTTTCATTAGCAGGGGTTTTGGTCTGAGAATTTAGAGGACAATCTCGAAAGAGATGGCCATGTTCATGGCATTTTTGGCAACGAAAAGGAATATGCTCATAATATAAAGGCTGGATCCATTCATAATCGTCATGAAAGAGACTTACCGAATCTGCGAGAGCTTTGGTCAGGTGCATCTGGACACAGATCCTTGCGTATGAGGTGTATCTACGAGTTTTGGTTTCCTCAGCAACTTTGATGAAAACCCCCAAGCTGTTGCCTATATCCGTTAGCGTTTCCTCTTTCGAGTATTCCGAAGGAAGGGAGTACTTGCGGATCCATACAGGATCCCAACTGAAGTCTTCTTTGTCTGGGTTGAACCGAGCTTTCCAGTCACGAAGGTACAGACCTGAGGAGTTAAAGAAATACGGGCCACCTTCAAATATTCTAGATTTGTCCTCCACACAGTGGAAAATGGTCGTAAAGAAGCCTTTGGGGACGAGCTGCAAAGTGACTTGTCCTTTGGGTTTCCATTTTGAAGCGATCCAGCCATGCAGAGCCTTTTCAGTTGGCCAGAAACCAAGGAATTTTCCTATGAGTGCGTGGTCCTTCATATATTGGATTTCCCTGTTGATTCGATTACTGGGGAGTACAACTTTGATTCTCTCTGCAGCTTTCAGTATGCATGTGGCCGAGGTCGCCTTTGGTTGTGACGATGGAGGCTGTTGATTCCCGCCTGAGTCTTGGGCATTCGCTTCACGTGCTTTTGGGAGGACAATTTCATTATTGACCTGATCTGATCCCTGACCGTTGTATGAGAAACCACCAGGAGTACCCAGAGTTTCTGCGGGTCTGAAGTTGTTAGCGGCAGTAGCTAAGAAAGGAGGGGGGGTGGATCCCGCCCCTCCCAAAGGCTCATCCATGTGTAGCGATCAGCAGGAGCGCTGAAGCTTGATCTCTATTAGCCAGGCGAGTGCAGGGGTTAGGGTTTGCTCGTCTGGAGCAGAGCGGTTGTTCATCGGAGTTCTCTTTAGTCTTCATATGTTAACATATAAAATTATATATTTTAAATTAAAAATAATTTATTAATAAAAATCTAAATATTTATATATGGTTATAATTTAAAAATATTAATATATATAATTTTTAACGAATGAACTTATTATATAATTATAAAAATGATTCAATATTTTTTAACATTAATATTATATTTAAATTATATAATATTTTTTTTTTGTAAGCTAAGATGGAACCATTTATATTAGAACAAGTTAAAACCAGGTACATACATATGATGGCCTCAACCCACCCCGAAGGGAAATTGGGTCTGTTGGCCATCTGAAGTTTTTAATAGCCATCCAAAAACAAAATTTACTGAGTCTGTTTATCCATGCTTTATATACTAATCATTCAAAAAAACTAACTCTGTTTGCTAACTGCATTATAAAAGATAACAGAGGGTAGCATGCTGTTCAACTTCCTAACTAAGGAGATAATAGACATATCTTGAAAAATCATTCTTCCATTGCACTTGGCTGGTGCTCCTCCTCTTTTGCTTCCTGAGTAAGCTTCTCTGACTGTTGTTGTATCTCGTCAAGCTTGCCATCCTGCATCATAAGGGTTATCCCAAGGTTGTTCATCTCTTTCTTTAGATTTGGAATGCCTTGGGCCAATTCAGCCATCTCCATGGCCACCTGTTCCATGGCCTTTGCTAACAACCTCTTCATGACCTAGTAAACATGTAAGGCCTGTTTGTACAGGGACATACGTCCTTTGGTGTTTCCAGGGTCTGGCAACAGATATTCCTAGTCCTACATCGTAGATTCTGACTGCTCCTGGGTCGCCTCCTCCTCCAGATGCTGAATTATCCTCCTAATATCTGCATGCATGTCTTTACTATATGTCATCTCTGCATATTGCACCTGACGTTTCATCATTTTCCTTTCACGTTTTTTTCCTGTTGTTTTAGTGCGACCCTGTTCCTGATAACCGGCTTGACAACGTCCTCTTATATAATATTAAATTATATATTCTATTTATTTAAATAATAATATTAAAATCTCTTAGAGTTCTATCATCATTTCTATTTTTTGAAATTTTCCGATTGTATTACTGCCTTTTTACCTCTTTTTCATATTCAGAAGGAGATGTCTAGGAGCATGTTCTCTCAATGATCCATCATACCACACCTAAATCTCTTTAATGTTATTAGAAAACTCCTCTCTGTTTAACCGTGGTCTCTTTAATTTAAAGGGAACAATTATTTTTTGGTTGTATCTAATTTATATTAAAGGAATTTTGAATTGAAAAATGGGATTTAAAATAACAGTTATTTTTTTGGTTGGATCTAATTTATATTAAAGGAATTTTGAATTAAAAAATGGGATTTAAAATAAAAATACATGATCATAGTTAGTTTTAAAGGAAACAATGTGATTCAAAATGATGATGTTAATAATAAAGTAAATATTTTTTAATGGAAAGTACGGAAACTACTTTTTTTTAATTGTATTTTCAACTTATGTCTTTATAGGTCTCCTCAAATTTCAGTTTTTGGATGAAAAATTAATTTTTGCATCAAATGAATACCCATTTTGCATAGTATTAATAGATTTGAGTGAGATAGTTAAGGAAATATATGAAAAAAATGTTTCTTAAAAGAAACATGTTTCTTCATGTATTTCCAAAATTATGTCACTCTAGGTATATCAATAGTATGCAAAGTGATACTCATTGGATGTGGAATTTAATTTTGAATTCAATGAATGAATACACTTGAAATTTTAGTAAACTTATAAGGCCATATGTTAAATATATGATTAAAAAAATATTTTTCTTTCTTTTCGATTAAATATTTATAATCTTGATTCTATAATTTTAACTATTATCTTATTATATCCCTTGAGAGGCCACTTTTATACCTCAAATTCCCCTTAATGATTATCATCAAGCTATGGTTTGAATCCCTAGAAAAAAAACCACCATCAAATTCTAAAGACTACTTCCTCCATTTTTTTTTATTTAGTATCCTAGTAGATTTTGCAATGGTGTAATTACCCTCAACACTTTTAATGCTCCCAAAGTGAAATTTAAATCCCCTCCTACCATAACCAAATAATTATGTAGCCATTCCATATTGACCACCATGTTGCAATATTACACCCTCTATAAATAAGGTCTATAAATATTTATCAATTGGGTTAAGCTTTGGTGTAGAGAGAAATTTTGTTATCCTCCCCACCTGTGTTCAATTGTTGCATGTGACATGTTGAGATCATAATGAGTATTTCTTGTAATTACTTTGATCATTGTTGTTTGAGTAGTCCCTTGAGAACTAAAATATGTATATTTATCATATGGAATATAAAGGTAAAAGAAATTGTCCAAAAATATTCAAAAGAGTTATTTTTTTCCAAGGTCTAAAGAAAACAATACAATCTCCAAAAATATCGATAAGACTCGTGAATTAGCAAGGGAAAAGATTTTATTTTCAACATAATAATGTTCATTCCCCATATTTCTATTGAATAAATATAAATAAATTCCCAATTCCCAAAAAATCTAGAAATATTATGAATTATCTTCTCCCCATTAGTCATAATTTCTTTTAAAAAATGACAAATGTATTTTTATCCTCAACTACTTGTTTTTGGTCCAAATTTTCTTTTAGGGATTGACCAACCCTCAACAATTCAAGGTCAAAAATTCATTCCAGAAAATACTTGGGGACATTTTCCCTCATCTGCAGAATTGGTTTTCCCTGCTCGGGGTTTTCCAGGGACATTTTGTCCAAAAATACTAGTGTTAATTCTTTTGTGTGTGCATTATTTCTCAGTTCTTGTTATTATTTGTGAAAATTGTTGTAGTGATTTATTTGTCATGATTAATTTATGAAAATAAATAAGTTTTCATAGATAGAAGAATAAATTCCAATTGCTGTAATTAAGGAAATTGTACATTCGACACTTATTTTGGCACCATTTTCCCTCAAAGCTAGCCCTAGAAGGGCCTATGCTTGCATGATATCAACACCTTACTCTATTTCAGCTCACACATTTCAAGGATTTTATTTTTTCACATTAGCTACTAGGTCAGCTTGTGACCTAGATTATAGAGGTACATTATTTTATGATTTGTAGGGGATTTTAGGCTAAAATAGCTACTCAACCTTCTCATATAAATAGAGTAGGCTTCATTGTGATTTATCATCATCAGAAACTTGGAAATTTTGACCTCCCTAAAAATTTCAACCTCTTTCTTATGGAGGATCAAGGATCTAAGAATGCACTTTGATATTTGGACTTGACTTGTCTATCTTTGGAGCTATTCTTTGAATTAATGGATGGAATATTTTTCATGTTATGTTGTAAGTGAGCCTTTGTTGATGAAATATTGTTCTCTATGTCTAATATATGGAATAATGTTGAATCTTGGCTTGCAAATTCTACCTTGATTTATTAAATATTTATTAAATTTCTATCTAGATGATCTATTGCATGCATTACTAATACATAACATGTGAATGATTTTCCTAGTGGTGAACTATTGTTAGCTCTCCCATGAAAACTCTATTATCCATTGCATAGGTAATTGGTGAAATTATGGTGTTAGGGCATCAAAATTTCGGCCACCTTAGAAGGTTGTTGGTTGATCTATCACATCATAGATTCTTCCCTCCAGGGAATCTAGGCAGTGAACCTCCTTGTGGGTGATCAATTTAACCTTTAATCAATTAATTTACCCTTCACTCGTTTTCCCTAATTCGGCCCCTTCAAGGCTAAGTGAGCTAACTAGGGCTTGGTGTGAATCCCTAGGTAAGGTGTGTTTGTAGGATTAGAGAGCCTAAACATCAAGGGAATAACATTTGTCACAAAATATATCCTTTTGGTGGGCATCCACTTCAATCTTGTCCATAAATTGTCTTACCTTAGTTGTTTTCCCTATGGGCGAACCCTAGTCTAGCTTTGCTTCAACTTAGGGGCCCATTTGTAGGTTTCATGAGCCTTGGAATTATTAGTACATTGTTGTCACTGCAACAAACACCCTCCAAAATTTCACCTATACTTGAATTTTTGAGCCTACTGTGGATATTGCAATTAACCTTTTCGTAGTCACTTCTAGCTTGGTTAAGTATTTGACCTCCCTTTTGGATTGTGAGTGTCGAAGTCACTCGATCGCACATGCTCAACACACAATGAATTCATGAGCCCTACATGCAAGCTTGAATAATCCTAGAATAGTCTATCAAGATAGTGCTTGTGCTATGATCAATCCATGTTGATAGTTAGTGAACACTGAAATTGACAGTTTCTCACTTTTAGATGCATTTGTACTTCTATTTTGATGAGTTTTACAAATTGTCTTTTTGTCACACTCTTGCTTTCATGAGTGTTGTTTTCATGCTTTTGACCGTCGCTTCTGCTTTCTTTCACTTTAATTACTGCCATTTTATGTTATCTTCGCTTTGGCACGTGTTTCTTTCACTGTTGTTCACATATTGCAAGTGTCGTTCACACTTTTCTTGTCATATCGCAAGTGTCATCTTTTGGTGTGGGAGTTGTTGCTTATCACATAAAATGTAGTTTTTTGCTTGTTTCAAGGGGAAACCTTTGTGATAATGAGTTTTTATTATCATGTAGACACTTTTTGCACTCATTTCCAAAGTTTCAAGCAATATCGCACAAGTGTTGTCGCTTTCATCGCAAAGTGTATCTTTGTGTTGCACTTGGTAGGAGTTGTCACAAAGTTGTTGCATTGAGGAAAGTATGTTGTTCATGAGTTTTGAGTGTTCCATTTTATGTCATCAATTAAACTAAGTGTGTGATCATGTTCAAGTCTTGCTTTCATTCAAATTCCCCTCACTAATCCAACACTTGGTCAAAATTGGAAAAAATCCTGACTAGGCCACTCAACCTCATCTAGCCCCACTGAACTTCACACTGCGCAGTCTCAACCCTCAAGCAACAACCTTGTCTCTTGGCACTGCACAATGCACCATATCTGCCTCCCAGAACTGGACATTTCACAACGTTTGTGCTCAAGTCTTGCCCTTGAGTCCTATAAATGCACAAGCTTTCTCTCTAGCCAAGAAAACACTGTGCATTGCATAGTCTCAGTCCTCAAGTCTCAGTATTGAGCTCCTCAACTGTGCAACTACGCAATCACCTAGCCTCATACCATTCTAGTACTTTGCATTTCATAATTTCAGTGTTGAAGCCCTGGCCTTGGCATCCAAAACTACGCAATCATGTCCTCTAGCCAGACCTTAACTACTTATTACTCAGTCTCAAACCTCAAGCCTAGCTCTTGACCTCCTGAACTGTGGAACTGTGCAGTCACTTGGCCTCCTCTTCCTTCTAGAAATGCGTAGTTGGTTGAAACAGTGCAAAACCCTTCAACCTAGCACACATACTCCCAAAACTACATAATTTGCTTGCCCAATCCAACCTGAACTATGCATTGCGTAGTCTCAAGGCTCAAGCTTCACCCTTGACTGCCTAAACTACACAACTGTGCAGTCACAGAGCCACTCCCTCAGACTGTTACTTGTTTTTGAATCAATCAATGGATCATCATACAACTCCTTAGATTAAGGGTTTATCAGACTAATTTCGTCTTGTCATGAGTGAATTGCATATGTAGGTTCTCTGTCATACCATGACAAGATAATGATGAAGGAGATGGAGAAGAAGGCCATGCCAGAAGACACTTCATTCACTAACCAATCAAGAGAAAGAAAAGGGACATCAAATTGAGACAACAACCAGAGATCAAGTTCAACTGAAGAAGAAGATCATGATCCATCCTTTAGAAGACACAAAACATGAAACGACAAAGAATGGTTTGAAATTTCCATGTCACCATGCAAGTCCATGTCATCAGTTTCATGTCATGTCATGAATCATCATGTGCCACATCATTTTGTGGAATATGTAAGCCAATATTGGAGAAATATAATGTAAAGTGAAAGTCTAAGAGTCATTCATGTAATGTGAAAAGTCATGTAGGAAGTCAAAAGGTCATAGATAAGTCGAACAATCATGAGGGTAACCCAAGAGTCACAAGGGAGGTGAAGGATCACCCCATTTTTTATATATAGATCCTCATGGTACAAGAAAATGAATTTTCATCTTGGCTCCTCTCGCAAGGCTTTAGAGAGGTAAGCTAGTTCTTTTGGGGAGCAAGGACTGGCTCCAACACTCCACTATTGGAGCTAGTGGTGTTCATTGTATACATGCGTATTATGACTTTTACTTAATATCAGAAGCCTCATGGCCAACACAATATTCCTGCATGGATTATGAATAGTTTTAGTAATATTATGTGGATGTTTATAATTCATGTTTGTTTTCATTTGTGCTAAAGTGGTTGAACTATTTTGGTTATTTTAGTACTTATCATATTGAGAATGTGTTGTAATGGTTGTTATAATTTTCGCATCCTTGTGGACTATTCCACTAGATGTTAGACAAATATTTCTTGTTTATAATGGTTGCAATAACCATCACATCTTTGTGGACTATTCTGCTGGATGTTAGATGTATATTTTCTATGTGTGTGTGTGTGTTTTTCTACTAGGGTGGTACTATTACCTATCTCCTATAGGCTCACTTTCATTTTCCTTTGTAGTAGAAGAATATTGACACACATGGAACCAAACACTCACTAGGCATACTCACTTGTTGATCCAATATTAATTGTGCATAACTCTCTTGTGCTAAACTTTGTAGTTAAGGAAAACCTATAAAAATACATGGTAGCTAGGCTGATATCCCAGATGGGGCTCCTATTCCAAACAATGTGAGGTCTAATTGGGACTTCACATCAGGGAGACCCCCTTGGTTGACGAATTTACAACACCGTTAACAAAATGGTGCTAGAAGGAGGGTCATATTACAAGATGTCCATGTTGAGTCTGTTTTGAATCTCTTATCATAAATGGCTCATCCTCAAATCATACTCTCAGGGTGTTTTTCCAAACTATCCCCTAGTAAACTGTTAATCCCTGATGAGCCTCTTTATCACTTGTCTCAATTGAAGTTTAATGGTGAGGAAGGAACATCCATAACCAAGCACATTTCTAATTTTCTTAAATTTTGTGAACATTACGGAATCAATGATGAATATTTTTCTTGTGTGGTTTTCTTCCTCACCCTTGAAGGTCATGTTAATCAATGGTGTCATACCTTACCATCTAATTCCATCCATTATTTTCATCATTTCCTCAAAGAGCTTTACCAAGCCTTTGATAGGTATGATTATTGATATGTTCTTAAAAGAATCAATCAGCTAAGAATGAAGCCTAATGAATCAATTGAGGATTTCCCTGGTCGATTCCTTCACCTTTGTTATGAATTTCCTAAAGAAGACATGAATTGGGATTTATTTAAGAAAAAGCTTAATCGTTCGACTCACATCTCTCTGCATGGTGAATCTGAACCTCCTGATGTCTCTACTTCCCCGACTATTGTAAATCATGAGACATCTCTAATTTCACAGGAGGAATCTACGATTCCTTTTGTTCGTTGTCCTCCTCCCTTTTCAGTTCTGATGTGGATTCTTCCTTGTGATGATAATAAATTTGGGAGATATTCTAATCAAATTCCTAATCCATCTTCTCATTCTTCTTCCACTTTTCATGACTTAGATTTAATGGAGGAAATCCCATAATGTCTCATGAAGCCCATGATGGAGACTAACTCCTCCATTTTGCAAGATGATGTTACTATTCATAACTCTAGTCTTGAACCTGATATGGATTTTTGTTATCCTCTATCATCTACTTGCCATGACTCTTTGTACCATGATCAACACAATCAATCAGCTCCACTAACTAGTTTTCACACTCTCTTGATTTTTAAGTTACTGGTTCAAATTGCGATAAGATACAAGGTAGTCACATTAAACAGGTTATAGAAGAGTAGGATGGTGAAGATGCTTTCAACTTTTCTTCTCTTTTTCAAAATCCTCCATGTGAAGATGATGTGATTCCATTGTTGGATGATTTTCAATCTTCTAATCTCGATAGTGTGCAATCAATTCTTCCAGACAATCTGTAAACTTGGGAAACAATCATTCTGATGATGATGACTTTATTGATGTATACCGTCATGAATTCCCAAGTGCATCATATGATATTTCAGTTTCTCATGAAGAATTTACTTTAGATCTATAGTTTGATTCAGTCAAAGAAGATGTCCTTATCGAAACTTCTTCTTCGTCTCACTATCCCTTGTGCTCTACCATTTGCGATGCATTTACTTGCAAAGAAGATACTCCATGCTCTTCAAGTTCTTCATCCGATGAGTTAACTCCTCAATTGACATAATATGGTGAGATTACCCATGATGAAAATGAAAAAAATTGAATAATTGGGTACTCTTTCCATCCCTCATCATCTCTTCTCTTGCATGAAGACAACTCTGCAAACTATCTTGCTCATGAAATTTGTTTGATTCATACATCTTCAGATTTGTGATCAGATGAATCTTTCAAATTGACTCATCTGGTTGTTGAAGTTGAAAAATCCAGTCAAGTTAGCAACATAGGTGGCTTCCATCCAGTGAGCAGTGGTATTATTGAAACCAGTGGTAAAAACTATCCTCACACCATGCACAATTTGGTTCAATCTTCAGGATGCAATTTTACAATCCTTGAAAATTTCGGGACTTGTCGGGAAGTCAAGGCACTTCAACTTTCATTTATGGTTATGTCAGGATCTTGTGACTTTGGTAATCCCCCCAACTAAGTCAGATCTTCTTTCTCTCACACAATCCTTCTCTTTGCATGGTTTCACTTGATGTAAATCTATTTTTGAAAGATGTTTGGTATCTTATATGTAATATTTTTAACTTTCAAGATTTTGTTTCTGATCGGATTCATGAAGCTTCTTCATTTGATCCATATTCATGCAAATATCTCACATCAAACTCGGGTTTGGAATGTTCATCTCTCATAGAGTCATGGAATTGCAAAGTTTACCATTTCAAAGACTATATTTGGCCGAAGGGATCATGCCTATCGGATTCATTTCTTAATAGTCAGCTCTTGGTTTTTGTTGTGAATGTTGTATTGCAAGTCTTTCCCTTCATCGCACCTG
Organism: Pinus taeda; assembly: GCA_000404065.3. Classification (NCBI taxonomy): domain Eukaryota; kingdom Viridiplantae; phylum Streptophyta; class Pinopsida; order Pinales; family Pinaceae; genus Pinus; species Pinus taeda. Next base: position 22,854 of record APFE030050213.1, read on the forward strand.
AAATCCTCTTGAGTAATAATGAATGCACGAGTTATCATACGAATCAAATCATTCTCCATTCCCTATGTTGTTACTGGTCTCATGTGTTTGTTGTTCTAACATCCCTTTTAAATTGTTTCAATGATTACGATGCTTGTACAATTTGTCACCAGTTAAAGGAAAATTGTTTGTCACATTCAACTTGGGAAGAAGTTGGTTCAATTGTTCAAAGCATTTGCAGAGCTGTTCAAATTAATTTATCTTCATTAACTACTAAATGGGAATTTGATTCTTTAATCAGTCCATATGATCATAATATTAATTGTCATTCATCTTATCATTTTCCCACCAGTATATTTGATGACAGTTGTATCACATCGATTAATCTTTATGGTTTATCTCACCATTCGAATACTTGTCATGTAGTTGAGGCACTTCAACATTCACTGTTGGTTATGTCAGGTAGTCACTATCTTAACAAGCCTTTTGAATATGAGCTAGTCTTGAATCAAGCACGTCCGTCATGAAGCATTGGTTTTGTAACATACTCTTGACATCCTCCAGTGATGAAAATATATTATAGTGTTCTACCTCTTTATCCTTCAAAACCAAGCTAAGAAGAGTCTTCATTTTCTAGTGAAGGGCCACAAAAATTAGATATTGTTTCTTTCATCTCCTGGTATGCCCAAGGTTTGACACCCCGCAAGAAACCTCGTCCATGATATCATAATCATGGAAAGATTGTCTCTCAACTCTTGCCTAAGTTTCAAACTTCCTAATTTCTCTCATTGTCTTTGGAGGAGCTACATTAAAATATGTCGCTATAGAGTCTTGAGCAAAGAGTCGATCCCCTTGTTGACCTAGCAGATTTCTACCATCGCCACCCCTTCTACATTACATACGTTGTCTTGGAGGCATATTGAGGGACAATAGTGGATAACACTTAAAAAAAAACTAAAATGACCACACCCTGGGAAGTGATAAGAGAAGAGCCTAGATTGACCCCAATCAAGAACTGAGACTACCCATACTATCACTAGACATAGACCATAAAGCACCAGACTCAGAAGCCCTGTGTGCATGCACTCTAGGACTTGAGAAGCTCCTTAATAGACCAATAGTTTCCAAGGCTAAAAGATGGATAATATAACTCACACCCCACAACATACGCCACAACTACTAATTTCACCAACTTGCATGAGTTCTAGAGGGCGCAATAAGGTTAACCCACCAAAATCTCGACACCTGATTTCCTTTGCACAAAATTAATATAAACTCAAGGTTCCCTCCTTGACCAGACAAATCCTAAACTCACCAAGAGCATATAGACCATAACAAAATTAGAATTGACACAACCTAAAGCCACATTACTACGAAAAATGTGGAGAATAATAGTATGAAGGTGGAGCAACAATACCAACTCTCTAGTGGTCGTGAGCTCAATCTGAGGTTAGTGCCAACCTCCACAACCAAAATCAGGAGCCACCAATTGGTTTTTTTGCCACAAATGAATGCTTCCCTCTTCTCCACTTACCTAACATTCACTGCAAATTGCTCTCCCATCACTTATCACCAAGCTACCGGAGTTGCAACGCCCAAGCCACACCAAAAATCCATCACCCAATAGCCTTCAATACCAAGCTTTCTCTCTTGCCACTTAAAAGACCCACCCTTCTATGCTTTGCTAGTTTCAGGTAAAAACCACTCTTTTCCAAGCACACTCCAAGGACGAGACTATACTAGGATTCCACAACACCGTTATCATTTGAAGATACAAGTAGCAGGGAGGTCGACACCTCAACCTCACTCATGTGGCAACACTTCAACCTCACCAACAAAACACAAGCAAGAAACCATAGCCTTGATCCTATATTTAATTCCATTCGAGTGGCAGCATGCAACAACGTGCCAAGATGCGTTTCACCATCCTCATTTACTCACAGTTATGTGGGCGAGGTGGTGGGCACATTCCCCTAGGCCCTTCCTCGGATCTTACACTCACCCCGTGAGGGAGGTCAATATGTCTATTTTTTTAAGGTTTCCTTGGAAATCGTAATTTTTTTAAGGTTTGGTTGTTTAAATTTCAAACTTTTCCGTGATAATATCATTGAAAGGTTCAAATCCACATATGTAAGGATGGAAATATTTGTTTATGATTTTAATACTTTCTATTTTTGTTAACTTTATATTTTCCATATGTTTGAAGATTATTATTAATTTAATTTAATTTGTTTTAATACTTTTTCTTTTAGTTTAATACAAAGATATATATGTTATGTTGATGATAATTAATTATGTATTTAAATTGATTGAAGGTGCACCGTATAGAGATTAACATTATTATATTTATTGGGTGTATATATGAATGGATTATATTTTGATAAATTTAGTTTTTGTTTAATGTTTTTTTAAGATAAAATTGAACTTATTTATGCTGAAATAAGAATATATAATTAACTAAGATTATATAATATTTAATTCGTTACCTTGGAATCTAAAAAAATATTTATAAATTAGATTATTAAATAATTATATAAATTGAGGTTATTCATATTAATTAAATAAATTAATATTTTTATAGATTAATTAATAAATTAATATATAGACTTAGTGACTGATATATTTATTTAATAAATAAAAAAATAAATAAAAAAATAAAAATTATACACATTCATGTTATAATAATAAAAAGCTATCTATTTCGGAAAATGTCTTATATCTCCAATTTAGATTAGGTTTAATACATTTCATGTTATAATAATGATAAGTCATCTATTTTAGGAAAAAAATCTTATCTTTCCCATTTATTGTTATATACATTTGATTATAATTTAATCTCTCTCTTATTAGTATTCATATGTTGTAATTTGTTTTTTTATATGGATCTTCTGAATGAGTTTTTGTTAAAGCTATTTTAATGTACACTTATTTATGGTGGATGAACAATTTATAAAATAAAGATGGGTATAAATTAAGAATATTATGAACTATTAGTGTTTATAGATAATAATGTTAATCTAATATAATGTTATTTATTTTTTAGTTTTTGAGATAGGTTTTTCGAGATAATCACATCATAATTTATTTGTCAATCTGTTTCGAATCAATAAGTGTGGTTCATCGTCAAGACAAGTGTCCACAAATAAATTAAATTCTGATGTAATTATCACCAAAAACACATCTCAAAAATTTGATATGAATCACAACAGCCTCAATTCAATATTTTTAAATCATCAATATTTTTGTTAATATCAAAATAGTTAATTTGTATTATAGAAAAAATGTTAAAATGTATTTAATGGTTAAAAAAATGTTTTAATGTAATTTATGCAATGGTATTTGGAATTGTGTTAGACATGAAATTATAAAAGACATTTATATTGATTATAATTTTCAAGTAATTTATATTCCATGCTTTATATTTATTAAGATGTTATATTTGAAACCAAATTTGTAGCATTTTGGATAAATTTAAAAAAAAAAATACCAAAAAAACCATCCAGAAGAGGAATTTATAAATTTTACAATAATCCAAAATCTATAAAGTTTTGAGCGCCTTCTAAATTCATTCAAATCATTGAAAAATCAAACTTCCGCAACAATAAAATCTAATATTGTTTGCTGAATAACATGCCCACAGGAAATGGGTGCTTCCCCAAGGAACGCGACTAGCCGGTGGTGGAATTGCAATACCGTCCAGGTGTCGAATTTTGTTTAAATTAAGATTACACTATATCAATATATACTCACACACTTTTTAATTATATTAAATTTTTATTTATTTACTTTAAATTAATTTTACATTAATTCAGAATTTCAAGATGCACCATCTCAAACATTATAGTTCATATTATTAGTGGTCTCATTCTGTTTCAAGGGAAATTAGAAATGTTGACTGATAATTTAAGAGCAAGTATATCAAAATAAAGCAATTGTTACTTAAAACTACAAGAACTAACTAAGATTGAGTTACATAAGAATCAAAATATTTGCATAGAGACATATTATGAAGTCAAGATTAAAAAGAAGTCACTAGAGCAACATCATGTGCACTTGTACTGGTTAGAGTAAAGGGATTAAGCTCATATTGAGGATGGCTTTCCAGGTGAGCTAGATGAGCATCCAAGCTATTCAAATATGAGCACTAATATCACTGCATCCGCTTGATACCGTTCAATGAAGAAATGATGTCATTACGATCTTCATGTTTCTATTTTAGGACTCTACCCAAAAGAGTTTTCATCTGCTAATGGAGGGTGATGGAGTATAGGTATTGAATCTATCTTCCCCTGGTGTGATCAGGGTCAAGAACCTAATTGGCTACCTCCTCTAGAATTTCAAAGTTAGAATATGCTTGGCAGTCATTAGTGGTGAGAGTTTCAAGTTGGCGGATTTCTTCATGAATGTTAGGTAATGTCATAGAGTGGAATATGCCAACAACTTCCTGGGCCTGTGCCTAGGCACACAACTGGCCTTGTAATCCTCTACCACCAACTCCCCTACATCCACGTGATGTACGAAGCCATGGTTTGGGTTATTGTTTAGTATTTTAACTGCGTAGGAGTCACTACCCCAAACTTAAGGTCAACGTGCACCAACACTTTCATAGGCCAATACTCGAATTTCTGTATAGCTCACACACCTTGTGCTTACCCAGACTCCCAAACTAAGGCTTAAACATGAGTCATTTGAACCACGGTCAAAACATGGCATAAGTCCTTACCGACATGGGTCCTTTATCCTATGGCTGCAATCAATAGAAACATATTAACAATATTGGTGAACTACAGGGAGGGCCTCCCCTTGTGATGTAAGTGAAAGGGGGTGGGAAGGAGGGCCACGGGTTCCCCCTGTGACAAAAGAAGAAAGGGGGGTGGGGAGAGAAGGGGCACATGAATTGGGTCCATGTTCTTATCAATGTATATGACTACAGAGGGAGGATATATAATGTAGGGGCCATCGTATTGCCTGTAGGTTACTGAACAATCCCCAAACCTTTCACTGTGGCTAGGCTCCTAATGCTCTACCACTTCGAGTTCCTTTAAATACTCCTATTAAAGATTGAAACTTAGTCTGCGCCACTGCAAATTCGATCTTTGCATAATTACAATGATCTTATGTGAGAAATTTTTGCTAATAGGGATTAGTCGATGAGCTAGTTACACAATGTGGGCATAATGTTACGTGGGAATTAATGCTTCCTTAAAGCACTACTTTGACGATGCACACACACAAACCAATTTAAATTGAATATTCATATAAGCCCAACAAGGAGTCAACACTCACAAAAGACATACAAAAAAATTTCCATTCAATCCATTTCTCAAAACAAGGTATAATTTTAAATAGTTACACAACTTCTCCCTTTGAGCTGTAGGCTCTTGTGATCCTCCTTGAGCTTTATTCTCCCTTACTAACTCACCTCTTCTCTTCTCCCAATGCCTTTCCTATTGCTACTACACATAATACACATGTATAATTGTACATATCAGGAAATATATTGACAAAACCAAAATTGTCCAGACATCTATCCCAACATTGCAAACACATCAACCTAACACTTGTCATTTTGACAAACGCCCATTTGGCCAAAACATCATCTCACCAAAATAGCCTAACCACCCAAATTCTTCTAGAATATGGACACTTGTATTTACATCAAATTTCCTAAATTTATACAGGTTACATTTGAGGGAATTTCTTCCCCTTTGGAGAATTTTATGATCCCCTTAAGTCTAATAAAAAATGGATATCCTGGGGTTGATGCTCCTACATCAGACTCTCCACGTAGAAATTTTTATGGCCTCCTAGTCATTTTTCTTCAATGTTTGAAATCCTCTAGGGTCCCAAACTCTATGTTGCTAATGTCCACATGATTATCCCAATTGTTTCGTTATTGTCTTCACTTTTCTAGGATCCCTTGTTTTAGATTGCCTTCACATTTTTTATTTACTCATTTTATTAGATATCATTTAATGCCCTCCTTGATAGGGACATTTATGGTAGACATTAAGGTGCAAGAGGACACCGATCCTTGGCTCAAAGTCACATTCCATCCCAACATGCCTCCATATTTGAACATTTAATACCTTCTACATCGATTGAGACACCAACTCCTCGCTTAATGCTCCACATTAGCCTTGCTCATGCTGACACCTATAGAGTCTTCATCGAGGCTACTAACTCTAAGTTCATTGATATGGTTTCCATTATTGCTTTGGCCCTTGCATATTTGTTGTTTCCTTCTCATACCATGACTTTTGGCAGACTTTCCTTTTCTAGCTCCCTTGCATAGTTTCCTCCCATTTTGTTATCTCTCATCCTTGCTGATAGTGGAGGAAGGATGTGAATTTATTATGGTAGAATCAAGGCACATCCTCTAGGATAGTATCATTCTCTTCTTTGGTTTGTAGTTCCCATGACCATTTTCTTTGAGTTTCCTTAGTCCTATTTGATTCTTCCTCCCCTTGGCTAATGTGACCTGCCAAGTGGACCCACTATCGTCAGGGAGGTGGAGGATGAGGAATTGGAGGTCATGGGGGATCATGTGTTCAATTCCATTTTGATTCCTTAGTCCACATTATTAAGCTCAGGCCTTTCCAGAAATCTAGTCGAAAATCAACATGAAAGAGGAGAAAGTGTGTCATGAGAATCAAGGAATTATGGAATCAGAGGTTATGGATGGTGTTGTAGTTTGGCTCCTAGACATTTAGAACACCAGGATCCATAATCACTATTTATATTAATATACTATTGATTTCTATTGGCATGTCAAGTTACTTTTGGGGAAAGTTATGGTCGATCGAAATGAAGCCTGGGACAACCTCGTGAACAAATTGGATGAACTGAAGCTATTAATGATGGATGTAGAGGATTTCCTATATCACCTTGAAATGGACTTGCCTCTAGGCCCATTGAAAACATCACATTGCAAGGGCGCCAACCAACCCATCAATCTAGACATCCCATTATCTTCATGAATTACATGTTTCTCTTAATTGTTGTGATATTTACTTTGCTGAGATTTTTGGTCTCTCTTATGTTTATTTTAGAAATTGGTTTTCCCACTTATGGAATAATCATTTTATTTTGTAGATAAATGTTGTTAGAGCTGAGAATTCCAACACATAGAATTGCCCATTTTTTTTTTTTCTCATTAATTGATTTTCCTTTTCATGGGCAACAAAACTCTTTTCATCCATCTTTTTTAAATAGTAGTAAAACAACAATTATTTTATCTCTAATCTAATTTCCTACATTGCAAGCCATAAAAAATTCAATAAGTCTTAAATGTTATAAAATCATAAATTATTAAAAAAATCACCTTAAAAAACATCATTTAATACCCTATTAAAAAACATCATTTAATACTCTATTGAAAAAACATCATTTAATACCCTATGAAATCAATTAAATACAAATGTGTGGAATTCTTAATTAAATTAATTGACACAAACTTGTTAGTAAAAGAAAAATTCCTTATAATTTTATAAAATTATATAATTGGTCTATTAATTGACACAAACTTGTTAGTAAAAGAAAAATTCCTTTTCCTTATAATTTTATAAAATTATATAATTGGTCTATGAATAGTTGTTAAATGATTGTTGTGAAATGATTGCTATAAAATTATATAATTGGTATATGCATAATCATTAAATGATTGGTGAGGATATCAATTCATGTGTTAGGTTTATTTAATGTGACAAAGACAAAATTACATAATTAATAGAGAATATGTTAACATTTATTATAAATATATAAATTTAAATTATACTAAATTTCTACATAAATTTCTAATATATTTACTTATTTAATTTAATATATAAAATATATAAATATATAATTTTATTTATTTCATATTTTTATATGTTTTAATTTTTAATTATAAATTTTATAAAAAATAAATATAAATTTCAAATATGGTTTTTTTTATATAGTTTTTATTTATAAAAAATATGTAAATACGTTATGTAAAATATTATAAGTTTTTTGGTTTGATTTTCGATTAACTTTTGTAGTGGTGTGTCTATTGGGACCATGCCATGTTAGTATAAGACTATTCTAATTTCTAATTCTATTGATAAAAAAAGAAGAAGAAGAAAGCAAACCTCTATTAGAATACAAAACTTGAAGAAATGCTTATAGATGGAGAAATATAATCTCTATGGAAGTTATGCCAAACTTGAAAAATGTTTTTACTTCCAGGGATTTGATTCCCTAAGGGCCTTGGTAAATCTAGGTTTTAATATGGATGTTTATGGAAGTTATGCCAAACTTGAAAAATGTTTTTACTTCCAGGGATTTGATTCCCTAAGGGCCTTGGTAAATCTAGGTTTTAATATGGATGTTTTGTGTGTGTGTGGTGTATATATATATATATATATTATATGTCCAACTCCATGATAAGCATGAAAACATTACACACTATCCGAATAAAAATTTATAAATAAAGAGTTTTATTTTAGATATTGTAGTTGACATTTAAATATTTAATTTTAAATGACTCATCATCATCCACATATCTTTTTTTATTTTATATATTTAAAATAAGTGTTTATTAAAAAGTAGAAGGCATATTTTTTTATTATTAATATTTTTCGTCAATTTTATATACATTAAAAAGATTACACATCTCCCTTGTACCTTCAATTAAAAACTACTTAATAGGTTATTGATTTTTTCTCTATATATCTAAATATTTTTGTAACACTCCTAAACTTTAATTGCCACGGTAAATTCTTTTTTTTATGTGTTATTATATTTCGGCACCATGGCCATCTGGCACCTATAAATTATGCACTTGATGGTTAGCAGGACTGGTCATTTAAGTTGGCTCAGGTTACAAACCCGCTCACCGATGATTGTCGTCGTTAAACATTTTCCGGTTAATTGAATTATGGATTTGTGATATTAGTTGCCTGAAGTTTCTTGCCGTAACTTATGCTGATATTTTTGGGTTGATGGCACGCTTTTCTGCCTTAATTGCTCCGCTGTCCTTGTTGATGTGGCGCGGCAGGCAGCACCTCGAAGCTGGCGATCTCGGGAACTATACCCTCATTCAGTTTTGCATGGCATTCATTTTTTTTGTTCTCCACCGCCTCTCGCACTCAGCCTTCTCATTTGGCTTCCCTGAGCACACGCTGCTCTCTGCAACCAGGCTATCCGGCGAGGGTTATCGGGTGGAGACTTGTCTGCCCTCTTTGCGTTTCAACCAGGTATACAACACGACCAGCTCGGCTGCGTCTTATTTTGAAGGCTTGCTATCCGTTTGTTACTGTTCTTTAGTCTTCCTTAGTTGAATTTATGCTCATCGCACTGTGAATTATTTTAATTTGCAGGTTACGTTTTATGTAATGGCGACCTGGGGTTGACAACTTGGTGATTGGCTCAAATATTTGACTTGAACACTGCATACCGGGTAAGAGCACCGAGTTAAGGGATTTTGTATGATGCTGTGTAATTCATAAGGCGCTTGAGGGTTCATTCCAGACCTGGAATGTGAAGTCCTCCTCGGCGGCCGTTGTTTTTCTTAACTTTTGATATGGGTTTCTATTGTAGTTCAGATTTTTCAAGGGGAACGAGGGCTCCTCGTGGCTTAAACTTAAGACCACGTTGGGTATTTTCCTTCGGTGTACCTGAACCTGTATATGTATAAAGTTGTTACGTTTCTGGGTATTCTGACAATTATCTTTATGCACATTGTGAGATAGACCTACAGTTTTGTAAGCCATCTTCTGTGGTTCGAAATAATATATATATATCATAGATGCACACTTTATACTCGCTGTATATTTTGCCGTCATGTATGTTTGTTCTATGCTTATCTAAATCGTAATTTTCGATGCAATTCTATATTCTGAATTTGCCTTGACAGGATGGATTATATGCGACTTACTTTTCCCCTTTGATTGTAAAATCATTATTGGGATTTAAGGTCAATATGCTCTTTTACATGATTTTTGTCGACACAATTATGTTATTTACTGGTTAATTCTCTAGGGCTTAGCAGGTCGCCCACGGTCATGGCCATTCCTGTACTTGGTCTCCTGCTACTCGCGGTGTTGTTCGGACTTAATCAGTACAGTAAGTCTTTCTGGTTAGATTAATTTCTCAACATATGAATTAAGGACTCCCACTTCCGAACCTATTAATTTGTTAGGTGGTTCTTTTAGTTACAAGTCCAACTGTCCTCAGATTATCTCCCTGAGGATACACCGACTGATACGACTCCTCAGTCGAGTCATGGGTTCGGCACTGTTATATTTAACCATGTATTTGCATTATGGGGGTTTTCCTTTACCTAATAATTCCTACCAAAGGTCTGAGGCGACGCTCTGGTCCGTCGGGTTATTCACTAGATGGATGACGAGTTAATCATTGAACCCTCTCTACTTTGAATGTAAAATAATTCCCTTTGCCTCGCAGCCTTGCTTACGATGTTACTATTCGACCTCTCGGGTCATTGTAATAATTTTTTTTTTTAAAACAACCGAGATGCGACCCATCGTGGTCTGGTTTCTGTCATACAAACTTTGGTAATTCTATTAAACCCTTCTATAGCCTAGTGTTTGGCCGTACTTCCTCTTTGTGACACGGTGACGTTGTGGCTTACAGGTGCCTGAAACCGATTCGGTTATACGTGTTATTATTAGGCTAAGTCACGGTTCCAATAGGACTCTATGACCCACCCATGCTTTGTTTTTTCTTATCTGGTACGTTTCTTTTTTTTTGTTGTTGTATGTATATAATTACTTGCAGATATACAAGAACTTCTTTATCCATAGTTACATTCAAATGTACAGGAATTTCTATATTTATAATTACAGACAGATATACAGAACTCTTTTGTCTCCTACTGAAAAACTGGAGAATACAATGTTATTTATTTTCTGGTACTTATATGTATAACACGAACTTCTTGATTTTCTTACTCTTTTCCCAGAAAGAAGAATACTGTTATTCTCGTTATTTTGTAACTATATTTAGAATTCTGCCTTTTGTACTGTAGTTCCAGAATTTAATCATCACAGGAATTATGTTTTTATTTCTTTCTTTTACGTTCAACACAAACACATCCAGGTTAGCCTTTTATCAATATCTGAAAAATAATGACTTCGAGGAGAGGCCACTTACCTGTTTCCTGTCAGGCGTAACCCTTACACTTTACAAGATTGTACCTGTTACTGTCTAACTGTTATCTGCCCAACCATGAGATACGTCCTGCTCGATGACATCTCCCCCCAAGCTCCCTTGCCAGGTCAATAACCTCTGCAAGTTTACTTCGTACTGAGGGTTTACGATCTGGTCGTTACCAGACTTCGCAACCTCCTTCCTTTCTGTTCCCCTTACTGCCCATTTTTTCCTCCCCCTACCTCCTTTTCTTGAGGTGTTTTTAGTTGGGGAGGGCAGTTAGGGTTGTTTTCTAGCAACCGCCTAATTGCCCAACTTCCCTCCTCGGAAGTTGTTAGTCTCCCTTTTCTTTAAAAAAAAAAGAAAACTTGAAGACATGTTTCCATGGTCATTCATTAAATAAAATAACATTTGTTAATTCAAATAATCCTCATTCTTGGTTTGCAGTTAAATACAGTAAAATAATTTATTACAGCAGAATATTTACTTGTTCGGGGTATTACATCTCCCCCTCCTGAGATTGGACATCGTCCCGATGTCCTTTCGTCATGAATAATTTCGGGTAAGCTTTTCTTACAAGCTCTTCATCTTCCCAAGTGGCCTCGTCAGGCCCAAAGTGCTGCCACTGCACTTTAATTTGGGTAATAACTCGCTTTTGCAGCTATACTTCTCTCCGGTCAAGGATGCTCAGTGGCTCGACTAAGACTTCTCCTTCCGGTTCGACCTGCATCAACAATATTCCAATTAGTTTCTTTAATTTATAACTTTGAGTTGGGTCTATCTATATTAGTCTTTACCTGTATGTCCTGCCATCTGATCACATGTTTAGGATCATAAACGTATTTTTTTAATACTGAAACATGGAAGACATTATGGACCCGAATGTGGCTTGGCAGGGCAAGCCGGTAAGCTACTGGTCCAATTCTTGCCAAGATCTGGAATGGTCCATAATATCGGGGTGCCAACTTGGCACACCCGCTCCACTGCAATGTACTTTTCCTGACTTGGATCCTCACATAGACATGGTCACCAACTTGATATTCTTTGAACCTCCTCTTCCGATCAGCGAAGTTCTTTTGTCTGTCCTGTGTAGCTTTTAAGTTAGCACGTACCCTTTTGACCATATCTTCCATTTCCTGGAGCATCTCTGGTCCTAATCTCAGTTTGTCCTCAGGTCCACCCCAGCTTGAGGGTGTCCGACATTTTCGCCCGTACAGAACCTCAAAGGGACTCATCTGTAATGAAGTTTGGTATCCATTATTGTATACAAATTCTACCAAGTGTAAATATTCCTCCCACTGTGTTGGTTTCTGCATTACATAGGCTCTTAACATATCTTCAAGCACCTGGTTCACTCGCTCTATTTGACCATCGGTCTGGGGTTGGTAAGCTGTACTAAAATGCAGTTGTGTCCCCAATTCGGAAAACAATGTCTTCCAGAAAGCTGATGTGAATTTCACGTCACGATCAGAGATTATTATCTTCGGAAGTCCATGTAGTTTGAACACATTCTGCATGAAAATGTGGGCAATTTGTATAGCTCTGAATGTGGATTGCACGGGTATGAAATGTGCTGCTTTACTCAACTTGTCTACCACCACCATAATAGAATCATTGCTTTTCTTTGTCCCAGGTAACCCCGTTATGAAATGCATAGAAATGGTTTCCCATTTCCATTCCGGAATTGGTAGGGGTTGTAGTAATCCCGCTGGGTGCTGATGCTCTGCTTTAATTTGTTGACATTCTAAACACCGAGCTAGATATTCAGCTACATCCTTTTTCATTCCTGGCCAATAATACTCTTTCCGAAGCGCAGTGATCATCTTTTGATAACCAGGGTGTCCCGCATAGTGGCTGATGTGAAATTCATCTAAAATCAGATTTTTAAGACTGCTTGGACCGGGTACATACAGTCTCTTTTTATAATACAGCATTCCATCTTTATCCACTTCATATTCTTGTTGATTTCCCTCATTGATAGATTGCTATATTTGCTGTCTAATTTGCTGATATTCAGCATCTTGTTCTGCTGTATTTCGTATCATTTCCTTTAAGGGATTTTTCCATTCACTAGAAGAGAGTTCGTACACACATTGTACCTTCCGGCTTAAGGCGTCAGCCACCCGGTTTTCCTTCCCCTTCAAGTGTTTAATATCGAAGTCAAACCCACTTAGAAAATCTGCCCAGCGTGCCTGTCTTGCATTTAGAGTGGGCTGGCTGAAATAACTGGTCAAACTGTGATGGTCTGTGAGTAATAAAAATTTCCTCCCCAAGAGATAATGTCACCACATCTTTAGTGCGTGTATGACAGCTGCTAATTCTAAATCATAAGCAGAATACTTTTTCTCGTGTTCCTTTAGCTTCCTTGATTCGTACGCAATCACTTTTCCTTCCTGCATTAATACACCCCCCACTCCCTCCTTGATTACATCTGTGCACACCACATAGTCCTTATTAGGATCAGCTATACTCAGAATGGGTGCTGTGGTGAGCAGATGCTTAAGCTGCTCAAATCTTTGTTGACAATCTGGGGTCCATTTGAATGCCCTTCCTTTTTTTTGTAAGGAGGTGATGGGGTATGCTACTCTAGAAAAACCTTCCACGAACCGTCTGTAATAACCAGCTAATCACATAAAGGACCTGATATCTGCTACGTCTTTTGGTACAGGCCATTCCATTATGGTCTTGATTTTTTCTGGGTCCACTGCAATCCCCTCTTTTGTGATTATATGGCCTAAGTATTGTATTTCTTCTTTGAAGAAATTACACTTACTAAATTTAGCATACAGTTGATGCTCTCGGAGGGTTTGTAGTACTTGTCTGAGATGTTCCTGGTGCTCTTCCCTAGAGCGAGAATATATCAATATGTCATCGATGAATATCAACACAAATTTGTCCAAAAATTGATGAAACACACTGTTCATTAAACACATGAAAGTGGCAGGGGCATTGGTCAAACCAAATGGCAACACCACAAACTCATAGTGCCCATACCTTGTTCTGAAAGCTGTTTTAGCAATGTCTTCCTCTTTGATTCTAATCTGGTGGTAACCCGAGCGCAAATCAATTTTGGAAAACACTGTGGCACCTTTCACCTGATCGAAAAGCTCATCGATCCGAGGTGGAGGATATTTATTTTTGATTGTCAACTTGTTCAGTTGACGGTAATCTATACACATTCGAAGGGTTCCGTCCTTTTTCTTGACAAATAACACTGGGGCTCCCCATGGAGATACACTGGGGCGAATATAATGCTTGTCTAGCAGTTCTTGTAGCTGCATTTTTAATTCTGTTAGCTCAGGCACACTCATTCTATACGGTGCTCGTGATACTGGTGCTGCCCCTGGTATTAATTCAATGGTAAAGTCTATGTCCCTTTTAGGTGGTAATCCGGGAATTTCTTCCGGAAATACATTCGCGAATTCCTGAATAACAGGGATGTTATCCAGCATGGCTGTTTTATCCTTGGAATCAGCATAGCCTACCTGTATAGCATAAATTTGGCATCCCTTCTTCAGACATTTCGCCAACTGGGACGCTGTTATTGGCCGAGTTTGCATTGGTCGTTTAATTCCTTGCAATTCCTGTCTTTCACCAAGTTCATTTTTATAGAAAATGGTTTTTGTCTTGCAGTTCACTAATGACCAGTGTTTTTCTAACCAGTCCATACCGATTAGAACATCGTATGAGCCAAGAGGAAGTACGTTTAAATCTGCTATTACTAGCTGCCCTGCTATTATTAAAGGACAATTATTAATTTTTGCGAGCACTCATCTCTTGGCCCCGGTGGCTAGTTGTACCAGCCATGGATTCTTGAATTTAACCGTTTGCAATTTACAACACTCCACTACTTTTGGACTAATATAACTTAAGGTGGCTCCCGGGTCTATTAGAACAGTTACGGAGAGGTTTGAGATTTTACCTTCGAATTCCACCATAGTTGGCTGGTACTCCGCCTGACGATCGTCTAGGGCTGCATTGATCCTTGGCATGCTACGTCCCACATCACCAATTGTTGATGCTTCATGGATTTGGGACACTTGTTCGGTTCCCTTCCGCCGTGGGCAGTTTTTGATGTAATGGGGTCCACCGCAGCCCCAACACTGCACTGGGGGTTTGACTGCCCCTTCACCATCCAATTTGGTAGACTGTTCACCCACTCTTGATTCACCGGTTGGCTTGGATTTAAATGAGCCCCGTTGTATGGTTCTGCTGTTCTGCCCCTTGCTAATTCCTTTTCCTCCGTTGCTGCGATTTCCTTTACCGTTCCCAGCTGTCTTGTTAGTTCTTTTATCATTCCATCTTTTGTTCGAAACTTCTCCTTTCTGCTTATTTTGCTGGTAACAAATCCTAGCTTTACGAATCTCTTTGTCCATTGTTCTAGGATTGTCAAATTCAATCCTTTCCCGTATGTACAAGGGAAAACTACTAATAAATCTTTGTACCTTAGCTTTTTCTTCTCTAATGTACGGCACATAACGAAGCAGGGAAGTGAAACGGGTGACGAATTCGTCCATAGTTTGCTGTCCTAACCTTAAATCGTGGAATTCTCTCGCCTTTTCGTCGTAAAAATGCTCGGTCAGATATCTTTCTTTAAAATACTTCTGAAATTTCTCCCAGGTTATGGTCTGTTCACTTACTCCTTTAACGATCTTAACTTCTTCCCACCACAGGGTTGCTTTTCCTTGTAGCTGAAAAATGGCCAAACGTGCCTTCAGGTTAAGATCATATTCGTACAACTGAAAATATTTGTTCATGTTTATTAACCAGGCTTCTGCTGCTTCCTCCTGTTCTCCATCAAAGTGTGGGGGTTTAATCTTACGAAATTCTCCCTGCAACTCTATCCGTTGTCGTTTTGAAGTTTGCTGTTCAGACACATTATCAGATCGTTCTTCCCTCTCCTCTGTCGTTTCAGGTTCTGAATGTTGGTTTTGTTCCTCTGTCAACCTCTGTTGTTCTATACTAGGATTGGCTGGTGGCAGGTTCTGCCTGTCAGATAGACTCTTTAAAATCCTTTCTTGTTCCATCGTTAGACGTGCATTGTCTTCCCGTAGTCGGGCCATTTCATTCTTCAGTTCCTATACGGTCTCTAATATCGCAAGATTCGTACTACGTGTTTCTTCACCGAGTTGTACCCATAATTCTGGGTTATCTCCAGGGCCAGTTCTCTGCATACTTGCTGACTTGTAGTTCCCTACTGATTCTTTTGACTTTGCCTAAAATGGAACCAGAGGAGTAATTAGCAATATTAATTGTTTCATTGCACATAACTGAATTGTGACTACAACAGCGAAAATAAGAAAGAATATATATATAATATATATATATTTATATAATATATATATTATATATATATATATATATATATATATATTATATATATATAATATATATATATATATATATATATATATATATTTTTTTTTTTTTTTTTCTTTTTGTGTTTGCGGTATTTATTATCACTTATACAGGATTATTCCAGAGGTCTCAGTATGGAAACCTTCGCTCTGATACCAATTTGTAACACTCCTAAACTTTAATTTCCACGGTAAATTTTTTTTTTATGTGTTATTATATCTCGACACCATGGCCATCTCGCACCTATTAATTATGCACTTGATGGTTAGCAGGACTGGTCATTTAAGTTGGCTCGGGTTACAAACCCGCTCACCGATGATTGTCGTCGTTAAACATTTTCCGGTTAATTGAATTATGGATTTGTGATATTAGTTGCCTGAAGTTTCTTGCCGTAACTTATGCTGATATTTTTGGGTTGATGGCATGCTTTTCTGCCTTAATTGCTCCGCTGTCCTTGTTGACGTGGCGCGGCAGGCAGCACCTCGAAGCTGGCGATCTCGGGAACTATACCCTCGTTCATTTCTGCATGGCATTCATTTTTTTTGTTCTCCACTGCCTCTCGCGCTCGGCCTTCTCATTTGGCTTCCCTGAGCACACGCTGCTCTCTGCAACCAGGGTATCCGGCGAGGGCTATCGGGCGGAGACTTGTCTACCCTCTTTGTGTTTCAACCAGCTATACAACACGACCAGCTCGGCTGCGTCTTATTTTGAAGGCTTGCTATCCATTTGTTGCTGTTCTTTAGTCTTCCTCAGTTGAATTTATGCTCATCGCACTGTGAATTATTTTAATTTGCAGGTTACGTTTTATGTAATGGCGACCTTGGGTTGCCAACCTGGTGATTCGCTCAAATATTTGACTTGAACACTGCATACCGGGTAAGAGCACCGAGTTAAGGGCTTTTGTATGATGCTGTGTAATTCATAAGGCGCTCGAGGGTTCATTCCAGACCTGGAATGTGAAGTCCTCCTCAGCGGCCGTTGTTTTTCTTAACTTTTGATATGGGTTTCTATTGTAGTTCAGATTTTTCAAGGGGACCGAGGGCTCCTCGTGGCTTAAACTTAAGACCACGTTGGGTATTTTCCTTCGGTGTACCTGAACCTGTATATGTATAAAGTTGTTACGTTTCTGGGTATTCTGACAATTATCTTTATGCACATTGTGAGATAGACCTACAGTTTTGTAAGCCATCTTCTGTGGTTCGAAATAATATATAAATATCATAGACGCACAGTTTATACTCACTGTATATTTTGCCGTCATGTATGTTTGTTCTATGCTTATCTAAATCGTAATTTTCGATGCAATTCTATATTCTGAATTCGCCTTGACAGGATGGATTATATGCGACTTACTTTTCCCCTTTGATTGTAAAATCATTATTGGGATTTAAGGTCAATATGCTCTTTTACATGATTTTTTTCGACACAATTATGTTATTTACTGGTTAATTCTCTAGGGCTTAGCAGGTCGCCCACAGTCATGGCCATTCCTGTACTTGGTCTCCTGCTACTCGCGGTGTTGTTTGGACTTAATCATTACAGTAAGTCTTTCTGGTTAGATTAATTTCTCAACATATGAATTAAGGACTCCCACTTCCGAACCTACTAATTTTTTAGGTGGTTCTTTTAGTTACAAGTCCAACTGTCCTCAGATTATCTCCCTGAGGACACGCTGACTGATATGACTCCTCAGTCGAGTCATGGGTTCGGCACTGTTATATTTAACCATGTATTTGCATTATGGGGGTTTTCCTTTACCTAATAATTCCTACCAAAGGTCTGAGGCGACGCTCTGGTCCGCTAGGTTATTCACTAGATGGATGACGAGTTAATCATTGAACCCTCTCTGCTTTGAATGTAAAATAATTCCCTTTGCCTCGCAGCCTTGCTTACCATTGTTACTGTTCGACCTCTCGGGTCATTGTAATAATTTTTTTTTTTTAAAACAACCGAGATGCGACCCATCGTGGTCTGGTTTCTGTCATACAAACTTTGGTAATTCTATTAAACCCTTCTATAGCCTAGGGTTTGGCCGTACTTCCTCTTTGTGACACGGTGACATTGTGGCTTACAGGTGCCTGAAACAAATTCGGTTATACGTGTTATTATTAGGCTAAGTCACGGTTCCAATAGGACTCTATGACCCACCCATGCTTTGTTTGTTCTTATCTGGTACATTTATGTTTTTTTGTTGTTGTATGTATATAATTACTTGCAGATATACAAGAACTTCTTTATCCATAGTTACATTCAAATGTACAGGAATTTCTATATTTATAATTACAGACAGATATACAGAACTCTTTTGTCTCCTACTGAAAAACTGGAGAATACAATGTTATTTATTTTTTGGTACTTATATGTATAACACGAACTTCTTGATTTTCTTACTCTTTTCCCAGAAAGAAGAATACTGTTATTCTCGTTATTTTGTAACTATATTTAGAATTCTGTCTTCTGTACTGTAGTTCCAGAATTTAATCATCACAGGAATTATGTTTTTATTTCTTTCTTTTACGTTCAACACAAACACATCCAGGTTAGCCTTTTATCAATATCTGAAAAATAATGACTTCCAGGAGAGGCCACTTACCTGTTTCCTGTCAGGAGTAACCCTTACACTTTACAAGATTGTACTTGTTACTGTCTAACTGTTATCCGCCCAACCATGAGATACGTCCTGCTCGACGACATCTCCCCCCAAGCTCCCTTGCCAGGTCAATAACCTCTGCAAGTTTACTTCGTACTGAGGGTTTACGATCTGGTCCTTACCAGACTTCGCAACCTCCTTCCTTTCTGTTCCCCTTACTGCCCATTTTTTCCTCCCCCTACCTCCTTTTCTTGAGGTGTTTTCAGTTGGGGAGGGCAGTTAGGGTTGTTTTCCAGCAACTGCCTAATTGCCCAACTTCCCTCCTCGGAAGTTGTCAGTCTCCCTTTTCTTTAAAAAAAAAGGAAAACTTGAAGACATGTTTCCATGGTCATTCATTAAATAAAATAACATTTGTTAATTCAAATAATCCTCATTCTTGGTTTGCAGTTAAACACAGTAAAATAATTTATTACAGCAGAATATTTACTTGTACGGGGTATTACAATTTTACTTAATATTCCTATTGAAATATTTTATTTATGATTCACATTGAAACTTGTTTTGCTACTAATTTTTTTTAATATCTCATACTAAATCCATATAAACATTAAATAAATTACACATCTTAAAATATAAAATTAATTGAAATATTTTACTTTCAATTATTTTTCATTTTTTCAATATAATATAAAACTATTTTAAACGAAATAAATATTAAAATATTATAATTAACGCCAAAATAATTTTTTACTTCCTATTTCAACATAACATATACATACATATAAATTAAAATTGATCTTGAAGTGTACTGACCAACTGCGTTTCTTTTTTAATCACCAAATTATATGTGAAAAATGATTTAGATTTTTCAGAGATAAAAGTGTATTGACCAACTATTTTTTTTTAATCACCCAATTAAATTCGAAGTATCTTATAATCTATTTTTAACTTACTATAGCTATTATGTTAAAACATTTAAAATAAATAAATAAATATAAACAACTTTGTTGCTATTAATTTCGCTTGTCTACCTGATAAGGGATAATATCGCATCAACCATGTCTTTATATATGTGGGTCTTATCTACTTTATTCGTTTCCTTTAGCGGTGTTTTTGTATTTTGAATGTGCTTTAATATTTTATAATAAAGATGCTATATTATAAATTGGAGGGGAAGTGCATTGTATAGAGGTTAATTTTATTTATACATATTGGGTTGCAATATGAGTCATTTAAGTAAATGGAAGATAATTATATTTTAATAAATTTAATTTTTATTTTAGTAATTTTTAGAAATAATAATTGATTTATTTATGTTGATATACTTAATCAAATAAAATAAAATAAAGATATATATAAATTAGATTTTTATTTAAATTGAAATTATACTTTTATATAGTAGTATTAAAATGATAGGTTGAACTTAATATTTAGGTTAAAAAATTATAAAATACATTTTATTTATATTAATTATGTTTAATTAATTTATATTTTAATTATAAGATTATATTTATTTATATTAAAAATAAAACTATTAAATTTTTTGAAATAATATTAAGATATTTTTAAAATATTTTTTTATATTTTAAAAGCTCTATATCCAAATAAAGTAAGGATATTTACATTGAGAAATACATGTTTTTTTTGGTAGAAATCACATAACAGAATCACATTTGTTGGTTCCAAATGGGTAGGCTAAAAATTTCTAGTATGTGATTTT